>JAJHZJ010000205.1:2015440-2295031 GCA_023548195.1 Bettongia penicillata ogilbyi | reverse complement strand
TTTCCTTGATAATTTCATGAAAGATGATGTCTAGGTTCTTTCTTGATCAAGGCTTTCAGGTAGTCCCATAATTTTTAAATTGTCTCTCCTGGATCTATTTTCCAGGTCAGTTGTTTTTCCAATGCGATATTTCACATTGTCTTCCATTTTTTCATTCTTTTGGTTTTGTTTGGTGATTTCTTGGTTTCTCATAAAGTCATTAGCCTCCATCTTTTCCATTCTAATTTTTAAAGAACTATTTTCTTCAGTGAACTTTTGAACCTCCTTTTCGATTTGACTGTCTGCTTTTTAAAGCATTCTTCTCCTCATTGGCTTTTTGAACCTCTTTTTCCAATTGAGTTAGCCTATTTTTAAAGCTGTTATTTTCTTCAGCACTTTTTTGGATCTCCTTTAGCAAGTTAGTTTAGTGTTGACCTGCTTTTCATGCTTTTCTTGTATCTCTCTCATTTCTCTTCCCAGTTTTTCCTCCACCTCTCTTACTTAATTTTCAAAATCTTTTTTGAGCTCTTCCATGGCCTGAGTACATTGAATATTTATTTTGGATGTTTGGGATACAGAAGCCTTGACTTTTATGTCTTTCCCTGATAATAAACATTGTTCTTCCTCATCTGAAAGGATGGGAGGAGAGATCTGTCCACCAAGAAAGTAACCTTCTATGGTCTTATTTTTTTCCCTTTTTTGGGCATTTTCCCAACCACTTACTTGACTTTTGGGTCCTTTGTCAAGAGTAAGGGAATCTGTGAGATCTCAGTTCCTCCAAGGTGGCACAATCAAACGTGTACTGGTCTGGATGCAGAGAGGAGTTTTTGTGTCCAGAATCTTAGCAGTTACCTCTCCACAGCCACCTGGCCTCCAGTTCCACCAAGCCAGCACTGGGGGCTGATTTTCAGATAAGCTGGATGGGCAGGGCTGCCATTCAGTGTGAGACAAACACCAGCTCTCCCAGGGCCTCCACACAGGGCTGAGGTAAGACTCAGCTCTTCAGTGCCCCCCCGGGGTTTTTACAAATGGAGCAGTCTGTACTGGCTGCTGCCTGCTGCAGGAGCTATGGGAAGGCCCTTCTCCCTTCCTGACCAGCTGAAAAAAACCCATCACTGACCTTTGGTGCCTGTGGGTTGAGAGATCTGAGAACCCGCTGCTGCAGCTGGGGATTTGCTGCTGCTGAGACTGGAGATTCCGTCCCTGAGGAGGTGTCCTCCTCCCAGAGTCTCGTCCACCACGCAGCCAAGGCTGGGCTGGGCTCTGCCTCTGCTCCATGTGCGGCACAACCGATGTTTCCCATGGGCCTTTCAGGTCACCCTGGGCTGGAAATCTCTTCCACTCTGTTGTTCTCCACTTCTGCTGCTCCAAAATTTGTTGAGAGTCCCTCTCTACAGGTATTTTATGGGCCTGCGTTTGTGTGTCTTTCTACTCTGCCATCTTGGCTCCAATCCTGGGAGTCTGGATCTTTATACAAAGGCAGACCACAGCACCAGTGGAGACCAGAAGGCAGCATGGTAGAGTGGATTTGGAGTTCAAGGACCTGGATTCGAATTCCTTCTCTGATACCGACTAACTACCTGTATGACCTTAGACACAAGTCATGTATGTTCTTTGGCCCTCTGTTCCTCATCTCTGAAATGGGAGTGTTGGGCTAGGCAACCTCCTAAGACTCCTTTCAGTCTTAAATCTAAGATCATCTGATACTGAATTGTGGAGGGAGTCTTTAATGGTGTTCAGCCTGTGGGTCATTCAGCAAACATTAAACAAATGTTATTCCTGGGGGGCGGAGCCAAGATGGACCACACAAGATAAAGTGAAATCATTCAGAGCCCTGGGTCCCAATTATTTTAGAAGAAGGAAGAGGCCGGATCACTGGGAACATGTGTTATATGAATACATATATATGTGTATATATATGCATATGCATAAACATATATGTGTATATATATTTATATACACACATATAAAATGTATATGAATATAGTACAATATCTTACACTTTCTGAAGCACTTTTAAAGACTTAATCTTATTTGATCTTAAAAGCCAGGCTCCTTTCAATAGCATTTCTACATATGAGGAACCTGATATTACATTTTTAAAAAGTAATAAGTAGTTTAAAGTAATCTGCCTCCATCCCAGTTGAGTAATTTTTTGGGGGAAAATTTTCTTTAAATTCCTCAGTAAGATTGTTTTTCTCTATTATATTCTCTTGGTATAAATTATGGTATTTCTGATCACTTTACTCTCCTTTAATTCATAAAGTTGTTCCCAGTTTCCTCTGAAATTATCTGTGTCATCACTTCTGGTACCCTAATATTACAAAACAATGCAAAATTGCAATTTAACTTTTCCCCATAGGAAGATATGCCTTAGTTTGCAATTTTTAGCTTCTGCTGTAAATATTTTTGTACACGAAGTTCCTTTTCCTTTTTCTTTGATTTTTATTTTGGTGGGGAAGGGAACAGTATAGGCCTACAGTGGTATAATTGAGTCAAAGGGTATGTACAGTTTAGTAACTTTCTGGGCATAGTTCCAAACTGTTTTCCAGAACGACTAGGCCAATTTGCTGTTCCATCAGTAGTACAGTAGTGTGCTTGTTTTCCTACAACCCCTCCAATATTTGTCATTTTCTTCTTTTGTTATCTTTGCTATTCTGATAGGTGAAGAACCTCAGATTTGCATTTCTATAATAACTAGTAATTTAGAGTTTTTTCATATGATTGTTGATACCTTAGGTTTTCTTCATTTAAAAAATATTTATTCATATCTTTTGACCATATCTGTTAGAGAATGACTCTTGTTCTCATACATTGGAATTTCTTACAAATTAGAATCAATTCCTTGTGTATCTTGGGAATGATACCTTTATCAGAGGAAAATATTTCAAAGATTTTTTTCCCCACCAGTATCCTCTTTTCTGTCTAATTTTTACCACATGTACATTAGATTTATTTGTGAAAAAACCTTTTAAATTTTATATAATCAGAATTGACCATTAGTCTCAAACTCATCCCTTACTCACAAATCCGAGAGGGAATTTTTCCCTTGCTCCTCATTTGTCTCTGATGTGACTTTAATATCTGCGTTATATATCCATTTGGAGCTTCTGTGTTGTAAAGTACCGGTCTAGACCTTACTTCTGTCAGACTGCTCTGCTCTTTCACAGAAGTTTTTTGTCTAACGGTGATTTCCTAACTCAGTCATTATTTGGTTTTATCATATGCTCTCCTAACTTTTTTGTTGTTTTCTGTATATCGTGCACCTAATCAGTTCAGCTAATCAATCTCTGGCCTTTTTTTAAAACCAGTGTCAAATTACTTAATTTGTAATTTTGAAATTAATTTTAATTTAATTAAATTACTCTTTAGTAGTTCAGTTGGAAAACTAATACTGATGAGATTCCCTTCTCAATTTTCTTTTCATTATTATCCTTGGAATTTTTGATGTTTTTGTCCCTTTATATGAACTTGGTTGTTATTTTTCAGGCTTTATAAAATATTCTTTGTGATTTTTGATTAGTACAATGCTGAAGACATAAATTAAAGTTGCCAGAGGTTTCATGTGGTTGAAAAATACTCTTTGTGATTTATAAAATATTCTTTGTGATTTTTGATTAGTACAATGCTAAAGACATAAATTAAAGTTGCCAGAGGTTTCATGTGGTTGAAAAATATTCTTTGTGATTTATAAAATATTCTGTGTGATTTTTGATTAGTAGAATGCTAAAGACATAAATTAAAGTTGCCAGAGGTTTCATGTGGTTGAAAAATATTCTTTGTGATTTATAAAATATTCTTTGTGATTTTTGATTAGTACATTGCTAAAGACATAAATTAAAGTTGCCAGAGGTTTCATGTGGTTGGTGACAAATGGATAGTGTCATGACATTGGCATAGGGCTTGCTTGCTAATAGCCGTCTTTAAGACTCCTCCCTCAAAGGCTCGTCCTCTGTGCCACTTGAGGATAGATACTGGGACTGCCTCACTCTGGTTTTTGTATTTGCAACGTTTATCACTCGGTAAGTGCTTGAAAAAAATTTCTTTTGGTTCTTTGATTCATTTATAAAGTCTTCTTTGACTCTCTCTGTAGCATTATATTCATTTCTGGGCACCAAGTCAACCAGTATTTATTAAGATCCATATGTATTCAACATAGATTACTGTGTACCAAGCACTGGAGATAACAAAAGAAAGGCAAAAATAGCTCTTGCCCTCAATGAACTTGTATTTTTTTTTTCAAATTTATTCATTTTTAGTTTTCGACATTCACTTCCATGAGTTTTAAATTTTCTTCCCCTCCCTCCCCAAGATGGCATGCAGTCTGATATCTACACATACATTCCTGTTAAACACACTTTCACGTTAGTCATGCTGCATAGAAGAATTATAATGAAGTGGAGAAACCATGAGAAAGAAAAGCAAAACAAAAAATAAAATAGTCTGTTTTGCTTTGCATTCCAACTCCATAGTTCTTTCTCTGGATGTGGATGTTTTTTCCATCGTGAGTCCTTTGGAACTGTTTTAGGTCTGTCAAACTCGGTCATCAAATACTGTGGCTGTTTCTATGAAAAATGTTCTCCTGGTTCTGCTCTCCTCACTTAGCATCAGTTCATAGAAGTCCTTCCAGGACTCTCTGAAGTCTTCCTGTTCATCGTTTCTCATAGTACAATAGTATTCCATTACATTCATGTACCACAACCTGTTCAGCCATTCCCCAGCTGATGGGTATGCCCTCAGTTAAGGAACTGGCATTCTGATGGTAATAGAAAAATAAAGACAAACTTGGCCTTGAGAAAGCTAATTTTTGGGGGGAAGGGATAAAGGGATGATGTAAGATGTACAAAATATACTCAAAATCAATGAATGCAATTTGTGTAATAGTTATTTTGTTTCTATTAGATTATAAACTCCTAAGTGGGTAGGGACATTTTCTGGTATGTGGTATATATGCTTAATGTTTATTGAATGAACAGATTTCTTTAAATGATTGTATTTATTTTTAACTTTGGTGAGACATGTTCAGGTAAAGATGACTTAACCTTTTAAAAACTTTAAACCTTGATGTGTTTGCCATCTGGGTAATGGAGAAATTTTTGGTTTTGATTTATTGTAGTGATTGTCTCTGCAAATAAGCATGCTTTTAGTGTCTGGCTGCACTTTGGAGCAATTGTGGAGTCTCCCAGGTCTTGGAACAACCTTTGACTTGGAAGCTTTTCTCGGTGTATTCATAATAGACAGAGTTTACTCTGTTCTGTTGTCATGGAGACAAACTGGAATTGGTTGCAGTCCTCTGGTGTTTAGAGCAAGCCAAGCTAAAGCAAGCTTCATATTTAGTCAAGCTAGATGTATGCAGTTTTTGCTTTTTAATTGCTAGACAAACAGCCAGTCATACTGCTTTTCTGTTGAAAAAAACAAAAACAAGGAAGGATGTAATCAATCATATCATTGGTTGTGTGTGTGTGGTTTAGCACTATTAAAGAAATTGATTTCTAAAACCAGTCTCTTTAAAATTTTTAGGTTTTTATTGACTTTTTCTGTTTCCTACATACATCAGCCCATAGTAATCCCAAGTATCTTCTTCTCACCTTTCCTGACAGCCATAGTGTTTTTTTAGTGAATAATCTGTGTACATTGATAAATAAGGTTTATGCCAGTTATAATATCATAATTTATATTATATTTTGTTGCATTATATTATGTTATAATAATATGTCAGTATCTCAAGGACCAGGATTCTGCGTGTGGAAATTCAGAACTAATGCAGATATAGAAGTGATAGTAATGATAATTTGATTCTGTGTAACTCTTAAATACTTAAGCAGCATTTTCCTTACAACAACACTTTGATTGAGGTAATACAGGGATTTTCTTATTTTTCCATGGTCTCAGATTTCAGTGGTATGGGAGCTCTTGGTAAGAAAATTGACTTTACCAATGCATATGATATGAGCAGATTTTCCCAAGGCACTCCAAGGTTAAGAGATTTGCTCAGAGCTCTGTATGTAACTGGAGTGTGTCCAGTGTGGAATTTGAACCTGACCTGGAAGTCAGCTACATATAATTATGCCAGCACACCTCTCAATACAGGTAGTGCCAGCTCCATTTGATTTTTTCTTCACAAAGTGAAACTGAAGCTTGAAGAGGCTAGGTTACTTGGGGTTGTAGATTTAGAGCTGGAAAGTGTAGAGATTATCTAATCTGTTGCTTTCATGGAGACATACTCAGGGTTGAAAACCCACAGTCCTTTGGACTTGAAATTCCACTATGCTTTCCATTTACACTTTGTCTCTCTCTTTCTCTCTCTCCCTCTCTGTGTCTGTTTGTGTCTGTCTCTCTTGGTGTATTGTATGTACATATTTATTTACGTATTGTCTCCCCCTATTAGAATAGGAATTCCTGGAGGATGTGACTGTCTTTTGCGTTTCTTTGTATCTTCAGCCGATAGCAACATGCCTCACCACATAATAAGCATCTAAGAAATGCTTGTTGCCTAAACAGCGTTCTCTCTCTCTAAATTCTGTTTTCTTTTACCTTTCTGCATATAAGAGTAAAACATAGATCCTAGCAAAGTGCTCCAAGCAAATTTGTGTGTAGAGGGAGATCATTTTTCCAAATGGGGGACCCAGGCAAGGTTTTCTGGAAGAGGTCACACTTGAACTGGGAAAGGAGAGTTTTCCATAGATACCAGATTTGGAGCTAGTGTTTCCAGGCATTTGGGACAGCCTCTGAATGCACAGAGGCAAGACAGATTAGGAAAGAAAAAAATGGATCGGAAACAAGACTATAGGCCATTTGGGCTGGAGTGTAAAAGTGCTCAGAAATAAGGTAGGAGTGGTAAGTTAGAGCCACTGTGGAGCTACTTAAGGGTCCAGCTAAACACTGTGTTTTTAATCTTTCTTTTAAAAAAATAAGTATGTATAATTTTTCTGTAGTCAGTGTATACAGCTCAAATTCTGCTGATTTTTTTCCTCTGTATTACCTTGAATAGGTCTTCCTGTTTTTTTATGCTTCGTATTTATCATTTTTATGGCACAACAGTATTTATTGTGAATACAATTTATTCAGTTCTCCAGTTGGCTATAAAGGTAATTTTTTCCTTTTTTTAAAAACTATTTAGAATACAGTAATCTTGATGACTACACACACATGCACACACACATATTAACAGTAGGATCCTTTTTCTCCTTTTTACACTGCTTTTCGGATATTATTCTAGCAGTGAAAGTTACTGGGTGGGAAGGTATGATCAGTTTTTTTGACTTTTAGTATCATACATTTAGAGTTGGAAAAGACCTTAGAGGCCATCTTCCGACCTCTTCATTTAATGGATGAGGATTTTGAATCCAGGTTTCTGACCACAGGGCCAGTGGATTTATTTCATGCTATCATGCTGCTCTCCAGAATGTCTGTACTAGTTTGCATTCACACTATCAGTTTACTAAAGTGTTGCTTTTTGTCTAGTAGGCAGTAGGAAACCCTGGAAGGTTTTTACTTAAGAATATTTTATTTTTTTTCCAATTACATGTAAAGATAATTTACAATGTTCATTTTTTAGGTTATATATGTACAGTTATGTTAAATGTATTTCCCTATTAGTCATGCTGTGAAAAAAGAACCAGAACAAAAGGGAAAAATCATGAGAAAGAAAAAAAATAGAGAGAAAACAGTCTGCTTTGATCTGCATTTTCAGATTCCCTAGTTCTTTCTCTGGAAGTGAATACCATTTTCCATCATCAGTCTTTTGGAATTGTCTTGCATCTCAGTGTTCATTTTTTGAAAGATTGTGAATTCCAAATTTTCCTTCCCCTTCCCCCAAGAGAGCAAGCAGTCTGATATATAGGTTAGACATATGCAATCATGTAAAACATATTTCCACATTAGTCGTGTTGTGAAAGAAGAAAACGGAACAAAAGGAAGAAATCACAAAAAATCCCAAAAAAGTGAAAATAGCGTGCTTTGATCTGCATTCGGACTCCATTAGTTTTTCTCTGGATGTGAATGGCATTCATGGAAGATTTTTGAGCAGGGGAATGGTATAGTCAGAACTTTGCATTTAGAAAATGGTTTTGGCAACTGTGTGAAGGATGGATTCTCTAATTCATCCAGAAGAGAAACTGGAATCAGGGAGACCAGTTAGCCAGTTATTGAGGCAGAAGATGAGTTCAGAGATTGAATTAGGGTAGTGCCCTCCTGAGAATGGGAAAGAGGATCCCATATGAGATGAGAGAGATCCTTGTTTTGTTGGATGGGGCTGGGCCACTTTTAAATTTGTGAGGTTTAGGAAGGGTCTTGGTTTCCTTAATGGATAATGGGATCAAATGAGGATAATATTTGTAAAGTACTTAAAACATAACAGATACTTAATTAATACTTATTCTAAATCCTGGATGAGTCTGTAGAAACCAATATTCTCATTTTATGTGTGGAAAAAATGAGACCCAAAGTGTCTAATAGACTACTTATTTAATACCAGCCATTCATAACTCAGTGACCCAGTTAGCTTCTTCTTCTTTTTTTTTAATGTAATCACTTTTTATTAGGGACAGTTTGGCATTTTTCATTCGTGAATAATGATTTCTAACTAGGTGCTGTAGTTTTTTTTCTCCCAGATTAAACAAAACTTTTCCAGCTGTCTTACACCAAAGGTTCTTAATCTATGGTCCTCAGACCCATGGAAGTGACATGAAATTAGAAGAGAAAAAAATTAGCATAATTATTTCACTAACCTCTCACTGAAATCGAGCATTTCCTTCAGTTATTTGAAAATATTATTCTAAGGAGGAGCCTGTTGGCTTCATCAGATTGCTGTAGTGGTCCATGATGCGAGGCTTCACCAGGCTGCCAAAAGGGGTCCAAAAAAAAAATTGAGGACAGATTCTGTTGATCTCATTGCAGTCTAGTTTCTGTACCTCCTTCACTTACAACCAGCTTCTAGAAAGGAAGTGGATGAGTTTATCGCAGCACCAACAAACATGTTCACCTAAACAGGAAGACTTCTTCCTCATTCAGGACTTGGTTTTGTGGTGAACTTAGAAGGAAAAGCTGCAAAGCTGCACTAAAGAAGTAGATATTTTCTTAAAATAAATACCACACTCTAATGAAAAAACTCCAATTCCTTCTTTTCACCATCTCCCTCCCCCAAGCTCACAGTGCAGATATTTAAATATATTTGTACCCTGCTTTGCATTTATAGTAGATGTGCAAAGCAGCCATCTGCATTTTGAAATAGGAAAATGTATGAAAGTTATGGATGTAATTATTGGCCTTCAGCAGATGAATTTTCATTTTTGAACAGGTGCTTGGTCAGGGAGAAACAAATGTTTTTTGCAATAAAATTATATTAATATTTTTGGTCACACAGATAAATTCTTTTCTTTCTTTTTTTTTGTTGAGCCTACACATGCTGAATACACTTAATATAAAAATAGAAATTTGGGGATTTTTTCCCCTTAACTCTTCTGCTTTTTTCCTTTGATTGGTAATGCCTGCGAAAGCATACTTTGTATATTTCTTTCAGTATTCACTGTAGTTATTTACAGAAGTCCATATTTAGAGCCATATGGGACATTTCCCCAGTCCAGTGCCCCTCCCTCATTTTAGAGATGAGACACTGAGACTCAGACAAGATAAGGGACTTGTTCCAGGTCATATATATGTAGGGTGAGTAAAAATAAGTTACTTCTCTCTATTCATTGTTGAATATAGCTGTAACTGGTAAAGCCGTCTTTTGACTGTCTAAATCCAGTGGTCTTTCCACCATAACATGCCACCTTGTGAAAAAAAAATCTATTCTTAGAAGGACAACTATTTGAAAGTGTTACAGGATAATTAAACCTGAAGGATGTAGAGGGACTAGGTTAGTTTCATGTATTAGCATAATGAGTACCTGGAGAAATTGTTTTATTTTATTTTTTTAACTTTAAGGAATATTTATTTTCCAATTACATGCAATGGTAGTTTTCAACATTCATTTTTTATAAGATTTTGAGTTCTGAGTTTTTCCTTCCTCTTTCCCCCCTCCCCAAGACAATCTGATAGACCACTAATCTGTGCTAAGTGCTTCAAAAATATTATTTAATTTGATCCTTATAACAACCCCGGGAGGTAGATGCTGCCTGAGGAAACTGAGGCAGATAGAGGTTAAGTGACTTGCCCAGGATGACAGCTGATAAATACCTGAGACTGGATATTGCCTTGAGTTTTCCTGGCTTTAGCACTGGTATTCACTAGTTGCCAGTATGTATACCTATATGAATATACCTCTATACCTGTACATCATGCAATCATGTTAAATATATTTCCACGCTAGTCTTATTGGGAAAGAAGAAACAGAACAAAAGGAAAAAAACCATGAAAAACCAAAACCAAAAAAAAGTGAAAATAGCATGCTTCAATCTGTGTTCAGACTTCATAGGTCTTTCTGTGGATATTTTTCCATCATGAGTCTTTTGGAATTGTCTTGGATTATTGCTTTGCTGAGAAGAATTTAAGTCCATTATAATTGATCATCACATAATTTTGCTGTTACTATGTACAATGTTCTGGTTCTGCTTAATTCATTCTACATCAGTTTATCTAAGTCTTTCCAGGTTTTTCTGAAATCTGGCTGCTCATCATTTCTTATAGCACAATAGTATTCGATTTCATTCATATATCACATCTTGTTCAGCCATTCTCCAGTTGATGGGCATCCCCTCAATTTCCAGTTCTTTGCTACCACAAAAAAAACTGCTATAAATATATATATTTTTACTTATGGTATCTTTGGCATTCAGACCTAATAGTGGTATTGCTGGATCAAAGGATATGCACAGTTTGGTTGCCTTTTAGATATAGTTCCTAATTGCTCTCCAGAATGGTTGGATCAGTTCACAACTCCACTGACATTGAATAAGTGTCCCAGAAATTGTGCTTTTTTTTTTTTAATTTATTTATTTAATTTTTTACATTCATTTTCACAAATTTTTGGGTTCCCCAGTTTTCTCCCCTTTTCTCCCCTCCCCCCACCCCAATACCCCAAGCAATCTAATTTTCCCTATCTCCAATCTGCCCTCTCTTCTGTCATCCCTCCCTTCTCTTGTCTCCATCTTCTCTTTTCTCCTGTAGGGCCAGATGACTTTCTATTCCTCATTAACTGTATGTCTTCTTTCCTAGTTACAACAACAATATTAAACAGTTGTTCCTAAAACTTTGAGTTCCAAATTCTCCCCATCCCTCCCTCCCCACCCATTCCCTTTGGGAAGGCAGGCAATTCAATATAGGCCATATCTGTGTAATTTTGTAAATGTCTTCCCTGATAGTCGTGTTGTGTAACACTAACTGAATTACCCTCCATCCTACCCTGCCCCTCATTGTTTCTCTTCTGTCTCTTGATCCTGTCCATCCCCAAGTGTTGACTTCAAATTGCTCCCTCCTCCCTTTGCCCTCCCCCCCATCATCCCCTCCCTTGCAATATCTCCTTCTCCCCCACTTTCTTATACTGTAAGATAGATTTTCATACCAAAATGAGTGTGCATTTCACTCCTTTGTTTAGTCAAATGTGATGAGGGTAAACTTCTTGGTTTTTTTTTTTGTTTTTTTTTTCTCAGCTCTCCTCTTTTTCCCTCCACTAAGAAAAACTCCTACCTGCCTCTTAAATGACATATAGTTACCCCCTTCCCTTTCCCTCTCTTTCCTCCCCCTACATTTCTCTCTCACCATTTACCTTAGTTTCTTTTAAGGTATGGTCCCATCCTATTCAGGTCAATCTGTGCTCTCTATCTCTGTATGTGTATGCATGTGTGTATGTGTGTGCATGTGTGTACATGTGTATGTGTGGTCCCACCAACTACCCAGATACTGAAAAGTTTTAAGAGTTACAAATATTGTCTTTCCATGTAGGAATGTAAACAGTTCACTTCTGGTAAGTCCCTTAAGACTTCTCTTTGCTGTTTCCTTTTTCATGCTTCTTCTCATTCTTGTGTTTGAAAGTCAAATTTTCTTTTCAGCTCTGGTTTTTTCATTAAGAATGATTGAAAGTCCTCTGTTTCATTGAAAGACCATATTTTCCCTTGAAGTATTATACTCAGTTTAGCTGGGTAGGTGATTCTTGGTTTGAGTCCTAGTTCCTTTGACTTCTGGAATATCCTATTCCATGCCCTTCGATCCCTTAATGTAGAAGCTGCTAGATCTTGGGTTATCCTGATTGTATTTCCACAGTACTGGAATTGTTTCTTTCTAGCTGCTTGCAAGATTTTCTCCTTGAGCTGGGAGTTCTGGAATTTGGCCACAATGTTCCTAGGAGTTTCTCTTTTTGGATCTCTTTCAGGTGGTGATCGATGGATTCTTTCAATACTTATTTTGCCCTCTGGTTCTAGAATGTCAGGGCAGTTTTCCTTGATAATTTCATGGAAGATGATGTCTAGGCTCTTTTTTTGATCATGACTTTCAGGTAGTCCCATAATTTTTAAATTGTCTCTCCTGGATCTATTTTCCAGGTCAGTTGTTTTTCCCATTCTCTTCCATTTCACATTCTCTTCCATTTTTTTGTTCTTTTGGTTTTGTTTGGTGCTTTTTTGGTTTCTCGTAAAGTCATTACTCCATCTGTTCCATTCTAATTTTGAGAGAACTATTAAATTCAGTGAGCTTTTGAGCCTCTTTTTCCATTTGGCTCATTCTGCTTTTGAAAGCATTCTTCTCCTCATTGGCTTTTTGAACCTCCTTTGCCAATTGAGTGAGCCTATTTTTCAAGGTGTTAATTTCCTCAGCATTTTTTTGGGTCTCCTTTACCAAGGTATTGACCCGATTTTCATACTTTTCTTGTATCTCTCTCATTTCTCTTCCCAGTTTTTCCTCCACCTGTCTAACTTGCTTTTCAAAATCCTTTTTGAGCTGTTCCAGGGCCTGAGCCCACCCGCCACCCCCCTGGGGTGTCTGGGGTACTGAGGCCCCACCCTCCACGTCTTTCCCTGATGGCAAGGATATGTCCTTGTCATCAGATCCGAAGGTTGGGATCATTTGCATTTGTTGGAAAAAACTCTCT
Organism: Bettongia penicillata ogilbyi; assembly: GCA_023548195.1. Classification (NCBI taxonomy): domain Eukaryota; kingdom Metazoa; phylum Chordata; class Mammalia; order Diprotodontia; family Potoroidae; genus Bettongia; species Bettongia penicillata. The sequence continues at coordinate 2,282,028 of JAJHZJ010000205.1, read as the reverse complement.
ATAGTCTTATTTTTCTTCCCTTTTCTAGGCATTTTCCCAGCCAGTTACTTGACTTCTGAGATTCCTTTCCACCCCCGCCTGGATCCGCCCAGCTAGTGCTTTGCCTCTGAGATTTAAATGGGCTTTCCTCCTGCCGGCTGTCAATCAATGAGCTTTAGTTCAGGTGCTGGGGTGGGGGCAGGGCCGCCTCCCAGACTCTGATCCCTCAGGGGCTTTATGCAGAGACTTTCAGGAATGGAGCGGGTGGGGGGCCCGCCTCCCAATCTCAGTTCCCTTGGGGGTTTTGAGCAGAAGCCTTCAGTAATAGAGCGGGGTGGGGGCAGGGCCGTCTCCCAGGCTCAGCTCCGTCAGGTTTTATGCGGGAATCTTCCGTAATGAAGATCCTGCCTGCTGTTGGGGGATTCCGGGGCCCCGGGCCACTGCCGCCTCAGCCGCTGCCCACACCTGTGCCTCCGCTGCTTCCTGCCCCCGTCTCTGCCGCCGCTGCTTCCTCTCGAGGGGGCCTGAGTCACGGAGACGTTCCTCTCCCCTCCTCCAGCCCGGCCTTCTCTCTCACTGACCTGTAGCTTCTGTGGGCGGAGGGACTTTCCCGGCTGCAGGAGCTTCTGTCTCTGAAGCCTGCTTGGATCAGCTTCTCTGGGGCTGCGACCAGGGCAGCGCTGGGGGTGGGGTCCACTTTCCGGGGCGCGCCGGACCCTGGGGACGGGTCTTCAGGGCTCCCTGGAACGGAAATCTCTTCCACTCTGCTTCTGCACACCTTGTATTGACCCAGAAGTTATGGGGGACTCTTTTTACATTAATTCTATGGGCTTTTGGTTTCGGAGCTTGTAAACGTGCGTCCTTCTACTCTGCCATCTTGGCTCCGCCCAGAAATTGTGCTTTTTAAAGGTATATTAGGGAAAGGTAAAAAAAAAATGTGTATGGGATAGGGAGAAGGATAAAATAAGAGGGAATCCTCATGACCTCACTTTTATTTTTGTCTGTGTTTTTGTTACTGTCTCAAAGCTTTGTTAGATGAAGGAAATTGGTTTGTGTGGGCTGTGAAAATTTATAGCTGGTGTATGGATAGGTTTTAAGGTTGGGAATTGGAGGAGCATGCTTATTTGTTTGAGTAATTGGCAAGCTCCATTAATGAACTGAATATGACTTAATGTACCTTATCCAGTTGCATGCTCCCTGTTGAGAAATACGTCTGTTTAGGTAAAATAAGAAATGCTTCCATTGACGGTATTTGCTGAATCACGAGACTGGCCACCTTGTCACCCATTGCCCTAGTCTTGTCTTAGAGCACTTAGAAGCAGAATGGTTAAGGAAATTGTCTATGCTCGAGAAGGGTGTCCACTTGGTGAGGTTAAGATACTTAGGGGAAAATTACCTCCCCACCCCCTGAGGTTGCATAGATATAGAGGATGTTAAAAACAGAAAGTTTGTGGGTTTTACCACTAACCAGTTTTTAATTCACAGAGAGGTTTTCATTCTTTGGGTTTGTTGGACTGTGGTTTTATCTCACAAAACTTTGTGGTTCTGAGACATGCTATGCCCACCTGGCCTCCTCTAGTTCATTTTGGTCTGAAAACTAGTGCTGCCTCAGAAAGTGTGCTGAGATATTGTTTTGACGTTTATACTCTGTTCATAAAGTAACGTTCTAAGGTGTCAGGTGGTGTCCCTTAGGGGAGGTTTGATTTCTTGACTGTTTTGATGATCCAAAGAGGAATTTTGTTTCTTCTGAAGATGTCATTTTCCATTTAGGGTTCTTGTTTCTTGCTTGAAAACATCTTGGAATCAGCAGATCTGGAAGGTTCCATGCAGTTGCCCTTTTTCCATGTTTTCTCACCATTGTCCCTCTTGGTGACAAACATGCATAATTGCCACTGTGCATAATACATCCACTCTAGTGCTCTACTCCTTTAGTATGCAAAGATGTGTGTGTATGTGTATATATATATACACCCATACACACACGTGTATATATGTACGAAGGAATGTATGTACAGTGGAAAGAGTGCTAGATTTGAAGCCAGGAAAGCTGGAGTTCAGATCCTACTTCTTATCATAAGATCCCAGGTGTAGACCTTGAAGGGAAGCATAGAGGTCATATGATCTAACTGTCCTCATTTTACGGAAGAGAAAGCAGAAATTAAGTGATTTGCCTAGAGTTATACAGTAAGTGGCTAAACTGGGATTTGAACTCAGGTCCTGTGACTGCAAATCTGGGGCTCTTTTCACTTTACCAGAGGGCCTCCTGATATTACTGTGGGACCGTGGGGAGATCAGTTAACTTCTCTGAGTCTCATTTTCCCCATGTTGGAAAATAATCACAGTAGTTCCCATCCTCTCATGATTCTTTATGATAATTACATGAGATTGTGGTAGCTAGGTAGTTCCCATAGAGTTCCTGGCTTGAAGTCAGGAAGACTCATCTTGCTGAGTTCAAATTTGCCTTCAGACGCTTGCTGGCTGTGTGACCCTGGGCAAGTCACTTAAGTCTGTTTACCTCAGTTCATCATCTGTAAAATGAGCTAGAGAAGGAAATGGCAAACCATTCTACCATCTTTGCCAAGAAGACTCCAAATAGGGTCACGGAGAGTCACACGCTACTGAAACGATGTGCCAGGCACTGTGCAAAGTGCTTTAGAAATGTTATTTAATACTCATAACAGCCCTGTGTGATAGAGGCAGTTATTGTTCCCATTTTACACTTGAGGAAACTGAGGCAGATTGCGGTTCAGTGACTTGCCTGGGGTGACAGCTAGTGAATACCTGAGGCCAGATCTTGCCATGGGTTTTCCAGACTTCAGTGCTAGTATTCACTAGTTGCCTGTATGCCAGGTATGCCAGCTGTTATTACGGTATTGCTAACTGTCCAAAAAAAAAAATAAGTGAGAAGTATTGAGGGTATAAAGTGTTCCACAACCATCTTTATGAATAATACAAGCAGAATGACAGAGTTACCATTATACATAGAATATTTTTGGAGGTCAGTATCAAAAAGATCTTTGCCAGGCATTGAAGAAAGATGATATTGTGGATATTTTCCATAGAGTTTAACTGGAGTTAATGGGTATTGTACTTACAGATGCCAGAACAAAAACATATATTGGTATAATGTTTGATCATATACAGGTTAAATAAGGAAGTTAGGAAAAGGGTAGTTTGTTGGAAAAGGCAGCTAATTCTGTTTTGAACATATTGAAGTTCAAGATACCTATGGAACATCTAGTTGGAGACATCTAATTTTGGTAGTAAGTAATGGAGAACTGGAGTTCAGACTGGGCCTGGAGTCAGGACGACCTGAGTTCAAATTTGGCTTCCAACGCTTTATTAGCTGTGTGACCTTGGACAAGTTGCTTGACCCCTTTTTACCCCAGTTACCTATCTGTAAAATGAGCTGGAGAAGGAAATGGCAAACCATTCCAGTATCTCTGCCAAGAAAAGCCCAAATGGGGTCACAAAGAATCAGACACAACTGAAGGGACTCAACAACACCAGCAATTCCAAGTTTATATTTTTCAAAGTAGAAAACATCTTCCCTCCAACCATACCCCAGCAATGATTCCCAAACTGTTCAGACTAAGATTAGGGGTTCATGACAAAGTTTAAATGACAGTGATATTTTTTCCTCCAAGATATTAAGTAGGAAATTTTATCTGTATCATTATATTTTTATATGTGGAATATAAAAATAGGCTTAATTTTTACCATCTTGTTCTAGAATTTTTCCATCATCCCTTTATTCTGGGGTTGTTAAACATTTTATTACACCAATTTTCTTTTTAAGGGCCATTTTGTTCTAGAATTTCCTCCGTCATCTCTTTATTCAAGGGTTGTTAAATATTTAATTACACCAGTTTTCTTTTTAAGGGCATTTATGGCTAGTGATATAAACTCAACATATATATCTCAACATATTTATCAATATATCAAAATACATATATCAGTATAAATTCATATCCTAAAGTGTTTCATGGCCAAATGAATTTAGGAAGTGCTAAGTAAACCAATGGAGATATTTTGAGGGGATTATGAAGCTTACCTACATTCCTGGGTGGTGAGAGCATTATTACTTTCTTAAACTCCACTGGACTTGTTCTTTCCCTTGAGCCCCACCCCAAAGAGCCACTCCTGACTAAGTTGTTGTGTGCATCGGATGTTCTATCTAGTTTTTCTCAGTCCTTTTGCCTCCCAGGAATGCCTTTCATACCTCAGTTCTTTTGGTTCCAAAGGAGCCATCTCCCTTGGGCTCTTTATTTGTGCATGAGTGAATATGGGGCATCAGAATTTGTGAGAGCCCGCAAGATTTTCCTAGTGGGAAATCTAATCATCACGATAACTTATATTTTTATGTTATGTTTCAAAGCACTTTCTCATATATAATTTTATCTGATTGTCTCAACAAACTTTTGGGTAACTATTACTAATTGTACTCTTGAAGAGGCAAATAACACCAAGAAGTTGTGACTTTCTTAATGTAGGCATACTGGGACTCTGAAATCCTGATCTCTTGATGGAGAGTTGCGTGATGGCTTCTACCATGCCTGAATTAAAGGAAGGAGAACACTGTATAAGCTTAAAACTGATTCCTGAATCTAGTCTAAAATACTTACATCTTCATTAAGCATTGCTTGAACAGAGAGATGGTATAGATTTTCATGTCATTGGTTTCCTAGAATTTTACTGACTGGATGTGTGTATATATATTTATATTACACTTATATTTCATAATTTATGTATGTGTTTTGATCCTATAGTTTTTGATCATCCAGTTCACACAGAAATTATGAAATATATGTGTTTATTTCACACATTCATTGTATCTATTGACATCTATACATATGTGTGTGTTCACACACACACACACATTTACGCACATATACATATATTTATCAGAGCTGTTGACCCAGGAAGTTAGGTTACCATCTCCCACTAAGGGACCCCCAGGTCTGAGTTTATAATGAATTCAATTATGGCTTCTAGAAAGATGACTCCAAGATGGCCTTGGTGTCTCTGAATCATTATGCCCCATCCCCAGAATAGAACTGCTCCCTTCTGTTCCAGATGGGCCATCTAAATTGGGCTGTTTATAGCAGGAATTTTGGGATAGTCACTTAAACAGACCTTAGGTTTGGCTTATGTCTAGGATCTTGCAAAAAGGGACCACAGAAGACTGAGTGAATGAAGCATACATCTTTGGATAAAGTTGATGCAGGAATTTAGTTTGCTTTATGATGCATATTTGTTACAAAGGTTTTGTTTTCCTTTTCATTTTTTTTCCATTGGGGGAATAAAAGAAAAAATGTTTGTAAAACAGAAAAAAATTTAATTTAAAAATCAGTGAAGGTCATAGAGAACGTATAGGAAAACAGCTTTTGCCTCACTAGGACTACTGTTACAGAACACTGAATGTGTCGTAAGAAGTGGTTGCTCTGTTCTGTTTCTCCCATAGTTGTTTTTTTCATGAGTGGGGTTTAGTTCTATAAGAGGAGTGTTGAAGTGACTGATGGAATCAGACAATGACTGTGGGCATTATAGTGAAATCTGTTAACAGACATTAAGTGGGTCACCATGTGTAAGACTGTGCTTAGTAGAAGACATAACGCATGTCTAACTATAAGATCTTGGTAGATTGTCCGAATGCTGTGGGAGGAGCTGTACAGACTTGAGCAGAAATCAGAGGAAGGAAGATCACACGTCCATTGATTATCAGGAAACTTGCAGCTTGTTGCTTAATGAAACATCTTTCTCTACTGCTTCTGGCTTGGTATCTTTAATGGTCCCATTTCCTCCACCTCAGGAAGGGAAAGGAGAGAAAGGAGGAAGAAGGAAGGGTAGATCTTCCTAATGACTTGTGAAAGTTTGAAGAACGTTCCCTGTGCTTAAGCATCCTGTTTCATTTTCTTGGCTGCGTGACAGGATCAAGATGACTGCCCAAGTGACTCTGGAAGATGCTCTGTCCAACGTGGACCTCCTGGAGGAATTGCCCCTGCCAGACCAGCAGCCATGTATTGAGCCCCCACCATCCTCTTTGCTCTATCAGGTAAGTGACTTTCAGGAATTGCTGTTATACTTGAACAGTTAATATATGAGGGGTCCCATGGTATAATGAGAAGAAAGCACCGAATTTGGAATCAGAAATTCTGGATTCCAGGCTTGACTCAGACACTGGCTTTATCATTTCTGAGCCTGAATTTCCTCATCTGTAAAATGAGGGTAATCTTGTACGATCTGATGATGCTTTGTAAGTCCAGAACCAATAGTAATTGCAGTTAATGATACCGAAAACTTTATTTTAAATAAATCTGCCATTTTTCTCCTAATGCTCTACATTGTTTTTTCTTCTCAGCCAAACTTCAACACTAACTTTGAAGACAGAAATGCATTTGTCACAGGCATTGCAAGATACATCGAACAAGCAACAGTTCATTCTAGCATGGTAATTCACCTGTCTATACTTATTTACCCTTTGCAATAGAAAATCTAAATGGTGAATAATATATTTTTGAAAGTTAACCCCCTTTTTGGGGTATTCTTTTGCTAAGTGGCAGAGAAAACAGATTAAGGAAAGGTGATATAATTTTCATTAAGAGGAAAAACATACATAATTATACATAATATATATAAAATATACATACACAAAAGTATACATAAAAATAAACGTAATTAGTTCTATTATTTATTTTATTCCTACCTGCTTCACATATGCATTATTTAAAAGCAACAACAGAAATAGCTTACGTCAAGTATAACATCTATGACTCTCTTGGAAATTCATCTCCTCTTGATACCCTGATGGAAAGTGGGTGTTTGTTTTTATTTTTTTCAGTATCTCTCTCTTTTCCATATTAAAAACAAGGACTGGTTTTGTTTTTTATTAAGTAGTTTCTAGTTAAGGAAGTTTGTGGGTACTACTTAGATAAAAATTTGAATTTCTTTGGTGGATAAAGCAGTTTTCATTTTGGTTTAACCATTCTGCCTCAAACCCAGCTCAGCATTGGTTAAAACAATATTTAGTGGTTAGCAAGAGTTTGGCATTAAAAGATAGGAGGTAGAGAGTTCTGGAGGCTTTGTCATACCATTTAGTAATCTAGTGGTATCTTCATTTTCATCTCAATGAAGCAGAGGACCCATGCCATGAGAAAAGGGATGCTGAAATCAAAGATTGAAGATAGGGTTTGAGGACAAAGATTATAAGTCAGTCCAATTTAATTTGCTGTAATATATCATTGTAACCACACTGTTACATTACTTGTTATACACATCTGTGTATATATTTAACCTACCAGACCATATTGGCTTCTGATATTGTCCTGTCTGTCAGATTATGACATGTAGAGCATTTGTGCCTCTCTGATCCATTGAAGTTTCTTTAGCGCAGTTGATCTCGTCAAATAAAGATATCAGTTCAGTTAAAAAAAGATTAATTCATTTCTCTACTTTAGTTTTCTAAATTACCTGTCCTTCATTTTGAGATTTTTTTGCCAAAGCATTTCTTGTGTTTTTGTATCTAATTATAGAATGAGATGTTGGAGGAAGGTCAGGAATATGCTGTCATGCTATACACATGGAGAAGCTGCTCCAGGGCCATTCCTCAGGTAAAGAAATTTAATATGTCACAGTTCCTATAGGCTTCATATGTATCTGTTTCAAGCTCTGCCCAACCTGTCCCCTGAAGCAATGCATTCTTTTTCCTCTCGCATCCTTTCTCTGGTTGATTCTGTGAAGCCAGAGGGTTTCAAAGATGGCGCCAGTGATAGATTGGATGACTTTTGTCAGAGGATCACTTTTGCTAAGTGTTAAGCGGTCAACAGACAAAGTTGGGCTTTGGTTGTTGACTTTCATGAAACTGTCTACCGTGAACGGAGTAAGGGTTGAGCCCACGTTAGGGGAGAGAATACAAACACTGTGCTCGACATCTGTTCTGCCCTGAAGGATCTTAGTATTTTTTAAATTAAAATTTTGTATTTTCAAAATTTTATTTTTCTCTTTCTCCCACTCTGCCCTCCCCCAACCCCAGGTGAAATAAAGCAAAACAAAACTCATTAAAAATATGTACAGTTACACAAAACAGATTCCCTCATTAGTCATGTCCAAAAATGTTTTTCTTATTCTGTACCCTGAACCTGTCACCTCTTTCAGGAGCTAAGTAGCATGCTCCATTGCCAGGTCTCTGGAAGCCTGGTCAGACTGTGAGTTCCTTGAGAACATGGACTTCTTTTTTCTTTCTTTATCTCCTTTACTTAAGCACAGTATTTGGCACTTAGTAGCTGCTTAATAAAGAATTGTTGAAGGACTGGTACTACATTGATCAGAGCTCTTAAGTCTTTCAAAGATATTTATATTTGAATGTTGCTGTTGTGGAAATACTCCCTTGGTTCTTTTCACTTCACTTTGTGTCTGTTCATACTGATCTTCCCATTTTTCTCTGAAACCAAAGGAAGTTAAATTCTAAACAGTGAAAATGTGTGTAAATAGGCAATAGAAGATATGTACAAAATAGAAGAAAGGTAACTGTAGAGGGAAGGCACCATTGAAGAGGGGAACCTGAAAAGACCTCCTTCAGAAGCTGTTGCTTGAGCTAAATATTGAAGCAATCCAGGAATTTTAAGAAGTGGTAAATTTAAAAAATGCTAAGATCTTTGAGGGCAGGAATAATCTCTATTCAGCAAGATAATCCTGAAGCACTCATGATGAAAAATGTTATCTATCTTCAGAGAAAGAACTGATGGAATTTGAATACAACCAAAGCATACTATTTTTTACTTCCTTTCTTATTTAATTTTTTGGTTTGAATTTTCTTTCACAAATGACTAATACAGAAATGTTTACATGATTGTTCATGTATAACCTATATCAGATTGCTTGCCATCTGAGGGAGGAGTGGGAGGAAGGGAGAGAATTTGGACCTAAAAATTTTAAAAAATAAGTGTTAAAAATTATTTTTATATGTAACTGGGAAAAACTAAAAAAAAATTTTTTTAAAAAGTATTCCATTGACCAGGCTTCTGCCACGGGAGTAGTGCTTGGGAAAAGAATAACTCTCTTATTCTTGATGCCATATGTGTCTTTATTTTTTTTCAGGTCAAATGCAATGAACAACCCAACAGAGTGGAGATTTATGAGAAGACTGTGGAGGTGCTAGAACCGGAAGTCACCAAACTGATGAATTTTATGTACTTTCAGGTAAATACATAAAAATAAGCCACGGGAGTTAAGTGTGTGCAGAAATACTGGCAAACCAAATATTCCTGTTGGACATTGCTGATCTGAATTTGAGATGTATACAAGCATGTGATGTTTGGCTGTTGAAGATATACATTAGTTACAGAGAACTTCACTTCTAAGTAGAACTCCAGGAAAGTGAGGAAACTAATACATAATACATGTATACATAACTAATAAATAAATAAATAAACATGCACATATCTATATATGTACATCTATAGATAGATGTACATACACATATATGTATATCTTATACACATACATGCATACATACATTCGCGCACACACTCATATAGTAGACACTTAGCTATCTTTGCTTACCTGTTCAGAATAGGTCACTTTGTGCATGCAAAGGACTTTATCTCTTGCGTCTTCATTTGGAGGTTTCTCATTTCCTTCAGTGTAACTCATTGCTTTTTGTACAGTTCCTAATGGTGCAAAATGTGGATATTTTGCCATTTTTTTTTCAGATAGAGCACTTAAAAACCCTTTTTTATTTTATAATTGTACATCTTTCACCTAGAAGGGACCAATCCTGATCATTTGTTTTAGATACTGTGTATTGCCTGAGGGTTTTTATCGCTGAGGTTCTTCTCTGAAAGGCAGACATTTTTTAATAAGGTTTTTTTTGTTTTTTTTTTTTAAGGCTTAGTACATAAAAAGTCAGTCTATTGTAGCTATGTTATGTGCAGATGACTCACAGGCTGGCTCTCTGTCTCTCTCTGTCTCTCTCTCTCTCTCTCTCTCTGTCTCTCTCTGTCTCTCTCTCTCTCTCTCTCTCTCTCTCTCTCTCTCTCTGTCTCTCTCTCTCTCTCTCTCTCTCTCTCTATATATATATATATGTACATGTACACACACACATGTGTATAAATATATATATTCGGCCCCAGTCTTTCCCCTGAGCTTCAGTTCCTTGTCACCAGCTGCTCATTGTATATTTTAAACTGAATGATGACCTGGAGACATTTCAAACAGAATATTTATCTCTTCCTTCAAATCTTCCAATTTTTGCTATTTCTCTTGAAGGCACCACCGTTCTTCCACGTTCCAAAGTTTGAAATCTTGTCACTAACTATTCCTCAGTAACCCCATCTGCTGGGATGCATTTCATCCTTACCTCTACTTCCTGGAAGCCTCAGTTTCCCTTCAAAACTCTGTTCAACACCACCTTTTACATCAAGCCTTTCCTCATGTCCCAGTTTTTAGTGCCATTTCCTCCAAAATTATCCTAGCACTTATTATCAATTGTGTATACATATGTGTGTGTGCATGCACACATTTTTTCTTCCTTAGGTGGAGTATAAGTTTCCTGAAGGCAGGGACTGTTTCAGTTTTTTGTCTTTGTATTTCTAGCACTTAACATGGTGCCTGGTACATAGTAGGTACTTAATAAATGCTTGTTAACTGATTCGTCGTCCCTGAATAAATACTTATCAAATCGATTATGTAAAAACCATTTTTTCATCAGTGTTCCTCCTCTTTACTATGTCTCTTCAGAGAAATGCTATTGAACGTTTCTGTGGGGAGGTGAGACGGTTGTGCCATGCGGAAAGGAGGAAAGACTTTGTATCTGAAGCATACTTGATCACCCTGGGCAAGTTCATCAACATGTTTGCTGTGCTGGATGAGTTGAAAAATATGAAATGCAGTGTGAAAAATGACCACTCGGCATATAAACGGTGAGCACCAGTGATAGAAAGCTGCGATCGCAAGACCGCATCATGGTACGGATGTCCTGCAGCCACTGTTACATCAGGGCAGTCATTTGGGCTGAGGCTCCTCTGTGTTTTGGTGAATATGACCACCGAGTCATGTATACATCACGCGTTCTCTTCATCTCTCTCTGTGTCTCTCTCAATGTCTTTCTCTTTCTCTCTGTCTCTTTCTCCGTCTGTCTCTGTTTCTCTGTTTTTCTCTCTCTTTGTACATTACACATCCATTTCTTTCCAAGTCAAACTTTGGATGTTGTCATCATTGACAGATATTTATTGATCATATGCACACATGAAGCATGAAGTTCATAGGGAAATAGAAAACATATCCTGCCCAAGAGGAACTGTCTAATTAAGAAATCATAAACAGTATATAATTTGCAGAGAAGTGAGCTGCTTCTTTAGAAGTGTGACTAACTGTAGGCCTTTGCGTCCTTCAATATCTCTAACCCTGGAGATAGGTTTTTTTCATTTGTAACAAGTTGACCTCAGGGCCTGCACACAGGCTACAAATGTTAGGAACTAAGCTTCCTTTGAATATATGACATTATTGGCTGACAAGATATTTTGAAAATGTATCATGTAGGGGGAAGAAGAGGGAGAGAAATCTGAACTAAAAACTGTCTTCTCTCTCTTTCTCACACACACACTTACACACACACTTTTAGAGTTGTTAGAAGTATAAAGTATAAATGCAGCATTTTGTATACTTACGAATGAGCCTATGGTCTCATGGACCATGATGTTAGAGATATCCTTGTTAGACCTCTAGGTTTTAGACTGTGTGACACGAGTATAGACTTACACCTTTAAAAGAAGTCCACAAAATTCATGGCCTTTTGGGGTTGGAGAAATACCTGAAGGTCTTTTCATCATCTCCTCTAGTCTTTCAAGCATTGTAACTCTCAGGACAATATATTATGTAAATTTAATATTTTTTTTGTGAGCTTTTGTGAAATGCCTACTCTGTGTACCATGGTTTTGTATAAAAAGCATTGGAATGGATTAGGAAATTTGGGTTTTTAATCTTGGCTTTTGTGAGGTTACTTTACTTCTCTTTTTGGTTTTGTGAAGTTTCTTAACTTCTCTTCTCAGAGGCAACTGATGGTGTAGTGGATATAGCACTGGGCTTGGAGTCAGGAAAACCTGAGTTCAAATCTAACTGCAAGACACTTACTACCTGTGTGACCTTGGACCGGTCATGTTACCTCACTTTGCCTCAGTTTCCTCATCTGTAAAGTGGGAATACTAATAGCACCCATCTTGCAAAGTTATTTTGAATATTGAAAGAGATAATATTTGTAAAAGCACTTAGCATAGTACCTGGCACATAGTTGGTACTATATAAGTTTTTATTCCTTCTTATTCCCTTCTCAACTTCAGTATTTCCCTCTATAAAATTAGAAGGATAAGGTGGAACAGGTGATGTTTAAAATTCCTCTCAGTTTTAAAGTCTACGGCTCCCCAGCCAGTTGATTTTGAAATGTGACCCTGTCCGTAAAATTGTTGGCACCTATTATAATACTCCTATTCCCAAGAGTTATGGAGCTTTGTGTGGGAAAGGGACTGTGACTGGAAACTGTCATCATTGTTATCACCTGTAATATAATACTATTGTCGAAATCAAGATCATTATCATCACAGCAACCCATGAAACAGAAAAATATAAAATCACCTCTAGCCCTCTGTGGCTCACTTGTGTGGCAGTGCCTGAGGCTGGGAATGTTAGATTCATATGGTTTATAGACAGCATATAAATATTAACTTTGTTGTTGGTGATACTATAAATGTGAGAAACTTGTCCAGCGACCAAGTGGATGTTCTAGAAATTGAATTATTTCAGTCTTGAAATTATTGGTATAAATAAAACTAGCAAGCGAAAGGAAGTTAGACATAAATGAAAGGGTGGCTCCCAAAGCTTACTTTGGAAAAATAAATAAAGGAGTTGGCAGAGTTGGTTTTATCATGTGTCGAAATACAACAGGAAACATCATTTCATGGGTTGTTTACTTACTTTATGTGATTTGCTTATAATCATAATTTGCAAAAAGAATACTATGAAAATAGTTATAGCTTACATGCTAATATATGCTAAAGAGATAGAACTCATAAGATGTTCCAAATTGAATCAACTTCTCTACTTTGATAATTCCCTGACTTCATTTCAAAGGTAGGCATAGGCAAAAATAGCAAAAAAATGTTGCAAAATAGTTTTTTAGTAAGGATTGAGAAGCCAAAGACAGACCATATTGGAGACTCAGAAGTATGTATCATGGTTGTTATCTTCAATAAAATAAATGGGAAGTACAAGATATATTAGGTACTAAGTAACATCATAGAATATCAAGTTATATTACATTTTAATAGAGAGGAGATGACTTATTACTGATGTTGGGGATTTTTTTTTTAATTTTTAGTTTTCAACATTCATTTCCACAAGATTTTGAATTCCAAATTGTCTCCCCATCTCTCCCCTCCCCCCACCCCAAAATTCCATGCATTCTAATTACCCCTTACCCCAATCTGCCCTCCCTATCATACCCCTCCCTTCCCTTATTCCCATCTTCTCTCTTTTCTTGTAGGGCAAGATAGATTTCTATACCCCATTACCTGTATTTCTTATTTCCTAGTTGCATGCAAAAACAATTCTCAACATTCATTCCTAAAACTTTGAGTTCCAACTTCTCTCCCTTCCTCCCTCCCTACCCATTCCCCACTGAGAAGGCAAGCAATTCAATATAGGCTATATATGTGTAGCTTTGCAAAAGACTTCCATAATAGTCATGTTGTGAAAGACTAACTATAATTCCCTTCATCCTATTCTACCCCCTGTTTATTCTATTCTCTCTTTTGACCTTATCCCTCCCCTATAGTGTTTACTTCTAATTACCCCCTCCTCCCATTTGCCCTCCTTTATATCATGCCAACCCCATCTCACTTATCCCCTTCTTTCCTGTAGTATAAGATATATTTTCGTACCAAATTGAATGTGCATGTTATTCCCTCCTTAAGTCAAATGTGATGGGAGTAAGCTTCACTTTTTCCCTCTCATCTCCCCACTTTTCCCCTCCATTGAAAAAGCTTTTTCTTGCCTCTTTTATGAGAGATAATTTGCCCCATTCCATTTCTCCCTATGTCCTCCCAATATATTCCTTTCTCACCCCTTAATTTTCTTTTTAAAAATATCATCCTTTCCTATTCAGCTCACCCTGTGCCCTCTATCTATCTACATATATCTATATATAGATATATAGATATCTATATGTAGATATTTGTATAATTCCTCCAACTACCCAAATACTGAGAAAAAGTTTCAAGAGTTACAAATATTATCTTTCCATGTAGGAATGTAAACAGTTCAACTTTAGTAAGTCCCTTATGATTTCTCTTTCCTGTTTACCTCTTCATGCTTATCTTGATTTTTCTGTTTGAAAGTCAGATTTTCTATTCAGCTCTGGTCTTTTCATCAAGATTGCTTGAAAGTCCTCTATTTCATTGCATGACCATTTTTTCCCCTGCAGTATTATACTCAGTTTTGCTGGGTAGGTGATTCTTGGTTTTAATTATAGTTCCTTTGACTTCTGGAATATTGTATTCCATGTCCTTCGATCCCTTAATGTAGAAGCTGCTAAATCTTGTGTTATCCTGATTGTATTTCCACAATAATGGAATTGTTTCTTTCTGGTTGCTTGCAATATTTTCTTCTTGATCTTGGAACTCTGGAATTTGGCTACAATACTCCTAGGAATTTTCCTTTCAGAATCCTTTTCAGGAGGTGATTGATGGATTCTTTCAAATATTTTTTTGCCCCCTCGTTCTAGAATATCAGGGCAGTTTTCCTTGATAATTTCATGAAAGATGATATCTAGACTCTTTTTTTGATCATGGCTTTCAGGTAGTCCCATAATTTTCAAATTGTCTCTCCTGGATCTATTTTCCAGGTCAGTTGTTTTTCCAGTGAGATATTTCACCTTGACTTCTATTTTTTCATTCTTTTGGTTTTGTTTTTTAATTTCTTGGTTTCTCATAAAGTCATTAATCTCCATCTGTTCCATTCTAATTTTTAAAAAACTATTTTCTTCAGTGAATTTTTTGAACCTCCTTTTCCTTTTGGCTAAGTCTTCTTTTTAAAGCATTCTTTTCCTCATTGACTTTTTGGACCTCTTTTACCATTTGAGTTAGTCTATTTTTAAAGGTATTACTTTCTTTGGCATTTTTTTGGGTCTTCTTTAGCAGGGTGTTGACTTGCTTTGATTTTCTTGCATCTCTCTCATTTCTCTTCCCAATTTTTCCTTCACTTCTCTTACTTGATTCACAAAATCTCCTTTGAGCTCTTCCATGGCCTGAGACCATTACATATTGTTTTTTGGAGATTTTGGATGTAGAAGCCTTTACTTTTAGGTCTTCCTCTGGTGGTATGCATTGTTCCTCCTCATCCAAAAGGATGGAAGAAAATACCTGTTCACCAAGAAAGTAACCTTCTATCATCTTATTTTTTTTTCTCCTTTTGGGCATTTTCCCAGTCAGTTACTTGACTTTTGAGGCCTTTGTCAAGTGGAGGGATACTCTAGGGACCTGTAAGTTCTCAGTTCCTCCACAGTGGCACAATCAAGGGAGAGGAGTTACTCCTCTTCTAACCTGTGCTCTGGTCTGGGAGCTTTTCTGCCCAGGATCTGCAAGTAGAATTCCCTCTCCAGAGCCTATACCAGCTCCACCATAGCAGCACTCTTCCTCACCCCAGGGCTGCCACTCAGGGCTGAAATCCAGATCAGCTGCTTGATTCCCCGAGGGTCTTTACGCTGAGGGCTCCAACAATGGATGCTGCCTTCACCTGGGGCTGGGCCAGACCCGGCTCTCTTTTCACGCAGGTGAAAGAGGTTTCTCACTAACCTTTGATGCTGTCTCTGGTGTTTGTGGGTTGAGAAATCTGAGAACAGTAGCTGCTGCCTGGGATTATGCACCCTGAAACCTGCTCTGGTCCTGTCTGTGCTGTGGTGTGTCCAAGGCTACGCTGCACTCCGCTTGGAGACCAGTGCGATAGACCTTTTTTGTCAGCCTTCCAGGCTGCCTTGTGCTGGAAATTTCTTTTGCTGTGTTGTTTTATGGCTTCTGCTGCTCTAGAATTTGTTTAGAGTCATTTTTTACAGGTATTTTATGGGCTGTGGGGGGAGAGCTTCTGCAGGTCTGTCCTTCTACTCCGCCATCTTGGCTCCTCACCCTGTTGGGAATATTGTTAAACCAATTGTCTGTATAGTCAGGTTGCTGACCAGAAAATTAGAAAAACCAGTAAAAATGAAAAGAAGCTGAGGTGTCTATTTAAAACAATTCCAGTCTCATCAAAATAAGCTTACGGCACTAACACCGACAAATGAGAGGTGCATAGTGAAAAGTATGATTTCGCATTAAAAAAAGTTTAATTGATGTGAGTCAGTTATCATAATGAGACACATTGCTTCAGTTAGCAAACACTTGGTTTATTTTCAAAGCAGTGAGATGTGGTTACTAACAGTAATGCTAGTTTAGACACTCTAAGAACTCAGTTCATGGAAAAGGATGGTGGAAGATGATGAGCTGTTAGAGCAGTTGGAAGAAAAACAAGGAAAGGAAAGCTTGTCATGAGATACCATTCCAAATGCATTTAAGGCTGAACAGCAAACCAGCAAAAAAAAAAAAAAAAAAAAAAGGAAGAGAGCTCTCAAATGTGTTAAAGTTTATAACAAATTCTTTTCATTATTAAGAACAATGGAGCCAAAGTCCTTGATGTGTTTTTCTGAGAAAGTGGAGATGGCATTGGAGGAAGCAGTGATGAAAAAGGCATCTGGACTAGACTTTATGTTTACAGAAAAGAGAACCCAGTTTTTAACTTGTTGATTGCAAGAGTATCTGAAGGAGGAGAAGGTAGCTAAGATCTTTAAAAAAATCTTGGACTTTATTTTTATGCCCACAAGGCAATTCAGTGACATCAGCAACTACCTATCTCTGCCTGTGTTTTTTTTTCTATTCATAGAAAATCTTTATTTTATTTCCACACTCATTGAACACATTCTTGATGACTGAAAAAGGAATAGATAGGCTTTAGCATATGATAACATGTAATAGGTAGGTACAGCATCCAACATATCTTCATAAATTAAATTTTAGAATTTTTTAAATTAGCAAAAATCTGCCTTTTCTCCTACTCACCCCACCCTCTTACTCACCTATCTACCAGCACCACCACTGAGAACAAAAGAAAGAAGAAACTAATGTTAAAAACGTCCTAGAGTTGAGCAAAACAAATGTCCTCATTAGCCACGTCCAGTTCTGCACTCTTCAGGCCTTCTCACCTTTCTGTCTGGAGGGGGATAGCACATTTCATCGTTAGTCCTCTAGAGTCACAGTTGATTACATTGATCAGAATTTCCTAATTCTTTCAGAGTTATTTGTCTTTACTATACAACTGACTACATCTTTACCATCACAGTTGACTATTGATTGTGTCAGTTAACTGAAAGATGTAGAGAACACAAGAGCCCCCCATACTTATTTTTATTGGTCGACTTCTTAAAAAACATTTTTTGGTAAATACAAAAACTCTACAGACTCTCCTTCAACAAGGTGGTGTCTGTTTATGTGTCAAAATTATACAAGAGTCCTTGAATGCTATGACAACAGTGATAGCCTTATTCATTGAACAACTCTCTGGTTATTAATATCATGCAGGACCTAAGACCGGCAGACATATTCTTGCCAAGGACATTCACTGTTGTTATTTCAGTGAGAGGAATTGCCTATAGAAGATAAGATCCCAAGGTTTCTAATAACTGTAATAGACAGTTGACCCTGTGTTGGATCGCATCAAGCTGTAGAATGTTACAAAGCCTCCAAAATAAGATCCTTGATCATTCAGTAGAGTTTGACCCACTTAGAGCAAATTCAGTGGACTTCAGAATGCTTGTTGTCCAGATGATAACATACAGGTGGATGGACAGTCCTATAGCTCATCTATCAATTGGTATAGCTTAGAAAGACACAGTTAAATGAACAGTGAACTGGATTTTTTCTGGGAAATCAAGTTTTTGTTTTTTAATGAGTTAGAATTTCTCCCTAAGACTCCCCCTCCCCCCCGCTTCTTTTTTTAAATGCAGATGTTCTATGGTGATTGTTATATGGCTGAGAGTTGAGGAACCTATAGCAGCTGAAGAATTGAGGATGACCCAGAGGGATGATGAAATAAAGTGGCTACCAAAAGATTTTTTTCACAGTACATACTCAGCAGAAGAGGTTTAGAGGACATCATCATTGTTTTAAATGTGAGATTAAAAACAGTGTCCCAAACTCTAATTTGTAGTCTCAGGCTTTCATGTCGTTCTTCTTGCAGATCAATCCACCCAAGATATGACGAGGACTAACTAGTAGAAAGCCTGTGTTCAGTGGTGTCATCTTAATGGCAAAGGAATGCAGATGAGGCTTCCAGCCTTTTGAGTATGCTCCCTTTGATGAACTGATACAGGAGACCACAAAGGATAGGCAGGTTGTAAAGCATACCTGTTAGGGAAATGCGCAGATCACTGCAATCTTTGATTCATTGCGACAATAATAGCTGACATTATTTTCTTATTTACTGTCATAAAAACAGTTTTTGAGGAATTTGAGCAGCAAAGAAATTGAGACTTACCCAGGGTCACACACAGCTAGTCAGTGGCAGAAATGGAGTTTGATTACATAGTGTTCCTGATTCCAAGTCCAGCATTCTTTCTGCTATACCTTATTATCATGACCCTTTCCATATACCATCAATACTCACTGATACCAACTCACTCGTTGATGTAAAATCTCTTCTCCCTGGTGAAGTAAAAAATAGGCATCTACTTTAAAAGCTTGGGGACCACCAGGATTTATTTTCTGTCAGTTATAGTTCCTTTTTTAGAGGTAATCATACTTGGGGGAATAGAGAGAAGAGGCTTTACACATGGAAGAATCATGGAGAAAATAGTAAGAAATAACCTATAAACAAGAAACATCATTTTTTTGAGAGGATGCACTTTTATTGGGGAGCTAGGAGGTTCAGTGGATAAAAAGCTGGACTGGGAGCCAGGAAGACTCATCTTCCTTAGCTCAAATCTGGCCTCAGATACATACTAGCTAGGCAAGTCACTTAACCCTGTTGGCCTCAGTTTCTTATATATAAAATGAGCTTTACAAAGAAATGGCAAAGCACTCCAGGATCTTTGCCAAGAAAATCCCAGATGGGGTCACGAAGAGTCAGGCATGACTGAAAATATCTGAACAATACCACTTTTACTGGGTTATTCTCTTCCCTGTGTCTTGCTGGATTGAAGAAAATCCACCTTGTAGCCAAACTTTTGGTAATGAACATGTTCTCACTGAGCCAGGCTGGTCCTTGAAAGTTAGACATCTGAACATTGGACCCATGTTTTATCCTTTTCCAACTTGATGGGACCTTGCCTAGCCTGCACTCTGCTGGGGTAGCCTTTGAGAACCCAGGATTACCTCAAATCAAAGGATCAGCAGCCATTTATGGAGAATGGGCTATGTACCAAACACTGTTATGCCTTGGATGGCAGGGAAACAACTAAATGTTGTCTGCCCTCAAGGAGCTTACAGTCTGTTGGCATCAGAGTAGAACTTCTGTGTAGGAAACAAGAGATAGAGCAGAGTTGAAATGGGGAGAAGAGGGATTTCTTGCCATGTCATTTCCTTTACTTAGTTCATGAAGGCTTTCAGTTGTGTAGAGATGCACTCAAGTTAGCTCGCCATTGTGGTTCAGTACAAATAGGATTTGCCTGTGATGATGGAGGACAGGATGAAGGGTCAGTAACATCAATAGGTGGAATTTTGTTGGAATATTTAAGCATAAGCCAGTTCAGAGCTTTAACAGATGGTAGTTTAGTGTAGTCGGAAGGAGCACTGAGTTTATAATTAGAGGACTCAGTTGGAATCTTGGCTTGCCTGTTTGCTACTTGTGTGCTCCTGGACAAATACCTTGACTTCTCTGACTCCTCATATATAAACAGGAGGTGGCAGATCTAGATTGCGTAAAAGGTTCCTTCCTACTCTTAAGTTCTGTGAGTTATTGACTAGGAAATACAGCATGTCACTGAATGAGCCTGGGAGGGAATCATCCTTAGTTTTGGAAAGGGGTTCATAATCCTTTTTGTTTCATGGATCCCTTTGGCGGTTCTAGTGAAGTCTATGGACCTTTTCTCAGAATATTACATTTTTTAAAAAATATATTCATTTGATTTATTTTTAATGTTCTACAATCACTACCATAAAACTTAAGATATTTTTCCCTATTTTTCCCCCAACCTACTCCTCACCACCCCCTTCCCTCCCCAAGATGGCATACAATTTTTTATAGGATCTACATATACATTCCTATTGAATACATTTTCACTAATAGTCATGCTGTGTAGAAGAACTAAAATAAATGGGAGAAATCATATAACAAACCAAAATATCTCTCTCACACACACACACAAAATACAAATGATCTGCTACATTCTGCGATAGAATTCCATAGTTCTTTCTCTGAATGTGGAAGGCATTTTGCCTTAGAAAACCATTGGGAATTTTTTTTTTAATGTCCTTGCATTGCTATGAAGATCCAAGTTTACTAGAAAAAACTCTCACACACTGTGGTCATTGCTGTGCACAAAGTTGTCCTGGTTCTGCTCCTTTTAGCATCAGATCATATAACCCTTCCAGGCCTCCCTGAAGTCTTCTTATTCATCATTTCTTATGGCACAGGAGTATTCCATTACATTCATATACCATAATTTACTCAGCCATTCCAGAATATTATTTTTAAATGCATAAAGAAAAAGACAGACTTTTTAAAAACAACTTTAAAAATGTACTTATTTATTTTTAGTTTACAATATTGAGCTCCACAAGCTTTTGAGTTCCAGATTTTCTCCCTCTTCCCGAACTTCTTCAAGATGGTGTGCAGTCTGATATAGTTTCTTCATATATATTCACATTAAACACATTTTTACATTGGTCATGTTGCAAAGAAGAATTAGAACGAATGGAAGGAACTACAAGAAAGAAGAAACAAAAAAAGAGAGAGCAAATGGTATGCTTCGATCTGCATTCAGACTCCATAATTCTTTCTCTGTATATGGATAGCATTTTCCATTATGAACCTTTGGAAGTTGAAAGACATAGAATTTAAAAGGAAACCAATTCTGTTGAAATGCAGTTATCAGAACTATTTTTTTTGAAAATGAGTTCATGAACTCTAGTATACGAGTCTTTTATTTAGGAGAATAGAGTATTTAGCAGAGGAGAAGCTTACGTGAATGTCAGTGGGATGTGTCTGTAATCCAGTTTTCCATGGATAATTGTGTTGTGATTAAATTGTCATCTCCCTTTAACTTATGCATATCTGGTTTTAAAATATTCAGATGGAATTGTATTGTCTTCTTGGAAATAACCTCCTTCCCCTTTTTTTTCCTTTCAAAGAGCTGCTCAGTTTTTGCGTAAAATGGCTGACCCACAGTCCATCCAAGAGTCCCAGAACCTCTCCATGTTCTTGGCCAACCACAACAAGATTACTCAAGTAAGCTTCCACCATCACTGTTGAGTCAAGCACAGTTACATCTGCGTGCACAGATGCTGTGTCAATCTATGGCCGATGGGTTGGCTGGTGGGCGGAATCAGTGGGCGAAAACGTTCTCATTTTTTTGTATTCCAGTCTCTACAGCAACAGCTCGAGGTGATTGCTGGTTATGAAGAGCTCCTTGCAGACATTGTAAATTTGTGCGTGGACTACTATGAGAATAAAATGTACTTGACACCCAGTGAGAAACACATGCTTCTCAAAGTAAGTTGCGTGGGTGTGATTGCTGCTAGCCTTTGACGGCAGTGAGGGAACAGTGTGTGTTCTCATCAAATCACAGAGCAGGAGTCATTTTGACAAACACATTTCTTTCTTCTTGTGCTCATTTTTGAGCTTATAAAGGCATTTTCCTCCCTCTACCTAGCAGGCACAGTACAAGTTCGTGACAAATTTTTGATTTGTGTATTGTACAAATTAGAAGTGATGGGGTGTAATTATAGCTCTGTTTTAGAAGAAAATGTGCTTTTGAGTGATGAAATGAATGGATCAGATGCCATGCAAGATCAAGTGTGACTCATTTCTGTAAAATAGGTTTTGTCGGAGTGCTTTTGTAGTAAGACTCCATTTGTTAATCATCTTTTAGGGTCCCTCTCAGGGGTAATGTCTCAAGTAGGAGTACATAAGGGATAAATGACTTTCTCGGGGCCACATCACTAGGAAGTATCAGGCACCAGTCTTCACTGACTTCAAGTCCAGCATTTGCACAGTGCTTCTCTTAGACAGAATCCTAAATTGAAATAACATTTTGCTTAAATTGGACTCTTGGTAAGGAAATATAGTAATTGCATATATTTTGTCTAGTGATATACTAAACTACCTTGTATCCATATCTTATGTTTTCTATGGACTTGTCTTCCCCGTTAGAATGTAAGCTCCTTGAAGATGGGAATAATTCACATTTGTCTTTATCTCCAGTGTTGAGCATAGTGCCTGGTACATAGTAGGTACTTAAGTAACACTTGTTTGATTGATATTTTAACTTTCGCTGGTTTTTAGTCTCTGTCTAATAGAGTAGCAAGACAACAGACACCTTCTTGACTTGAGAACACTTAGCCTTTTTTCCCCAGTTAATCAATTAATTTTTAGTTTTCAGCATTCACTTCCATAAGTTTTAAATTTTCTCCTCCTCCTCCCCCAAGACAGCATGCAATCTGATATAGCCTCTACCCATACATTCCTATTAAATACATTTTCACATTCATCATGTTGCATAGAAGAATTTCAACGAATGGGAAAAACCATGAGAAAGAAAAAAACTCAAAAAAGAAAACAGTCTGCTTTGCTCTACATTCTGACTCCATAGGTCTTTCTATGGCATTTTCCATCATGAGTCCTTTGGAATTGTTTTAGGTGCTTGCATTGCTGAGAAGGGCTAAGTCTATCAAAGTCATCTCATGCTGGGGCTGTTAATGTGTACAATGAAGAACATTTTGCTTTTACAAGACATATACAATTGCCGCCCCTCTCCATTTTTCCCTCTTCCCATATTCCATAACCCCTCCTATTCCCTTATTAAGCTGAAGGTTATTTATTCCCAGCTGCTGCTTGCATAGCCCTAACCATTTCTCTGAAGCCACTTCCTATTAATAATCCCCCTCTTTACCCATTTAGGACCTGGAGCACATGGAGAAAGTGTAATATTTCCCTGTGGGATGGGGATCTGCTCCTGCTATTTCCTTTTGGACCTTAAAATGCTTTGTTTCATAGAAACAGCGTTGTTGGGGCTGCAGAGGTTTCGATTTGGCTACGTTATGGAGAGCATAAAATTTTGTAGGTTAATCTGGGTATCTAACCACAATTATTTCCATTGGAAAATCAATTCCAGATTTTTAACAATTGACATGCAGATGAACTTTTGGAGCGCAACCCATTCATAAATTGGGGACTGCCTGTGGTTTGCAGTATTTTGAAGCAGAAGCAGGAACATACTTTGTTTCATTTTCCCCATAATTTTGACTTGAACTTGGTAAAGATGGGTGGTATGTCATGCTGCTTGCAAAGCATCCTTGAAGAAACAGATGCCTGTGTGGAATGGTCCTTGTTAGTTGTACTCTGAGGATAACCTCTAATCTAAAACATTAGTCTCCAGTTGTGCTGTGAATGCTAATTGTGGTATTCCTATATCGACACAGAACAGTTGAAGAATCATAGCTTGATAATTCAGGAACTACTTGTAACATCTTTGAGAAGCTCTGTATTATTCCAGCCACATCTAAAACATTTAATAATTGTGTTTGATGAGCCTTAGCCGATAAAAATAGAATAGTTAAACACAGTAGCTCATGCAAGAAAAATCTTTTGGCATAAAGGAATGATAATGCTTGATTAAAATGCTTTATGTGTAAAGAATACATTTTGATTTAAAATTAAACAATTATAGTGTATGTGACATGGTGTTTAGGGTGATTAAACATGTAGATCAAAGTCTTAGGGAAGCATTTTGTTATTTTACAGGTGATGGGATTTGGACTGTACCTGATGGATGGGAGTGTCAGTAATATCTACAAATTAGACGCCAAGAAAAGAATAAATTTAACCAAAATAGACAAATATTTTAAGGTGAGTTAATTTCAGAGTCTAAACTATATAATGTGAATAAGTGCCATTGAATAATGTTGTTTTGACTTTGCTTTTGTCTCCATCCCTTCGCACAAGGCTTGACACAGAGTAAACAATAAATGGGAAGGTTTTCTTTTCCGGTTACTTCTGTTTAGCATTATTAGTCAGCCAGGTGAAAGGGAAGAACAGCCGGCCATAAACGCCTGGCTGGTATTCGCCACAGAGAAGGGAGTGCCTTGTTCTTGAGACTGTATATATTTCATGAGTGACCATTTAGGGTGACGTTCCTCTTTTTTTTCTTTTGAATGCTGCAGCAACTTCAGGTGGTTCCGCTGTTTGGTGACATGCAGATTGAACTGGCTCGATACATCAAGACCAGTGCCCACTATGAGGAAAACAAGTCTCGGTAGGAGGCCGCTGCATTGTTAACTTGCCAGATTTGTGTTGCCCTACTTATTCCCAGCTTCTCCTTTTGCCTTCTAGAACCCAGCTGAGAACACGGAAGTAAGCAAAGACGGATCTCTGTGAAGCTGATCTCAGAGCCCACTTTATTTTGTAGTAAAAGTACTTTACTTCACAGAGCTTGTTGGCTCAAATCCGTAACCCCATGTTACAGTTCTGTGGGTTTGGTTGCCTGATTTCTTAGACACCAAAAGATTTTAAAAGCAGTAAATTAGAAAGAGAGGCAGGTGCACTGATAGTGGTAAGAACAGATAGAGAAGACACATTTTAGCTCTAAAAATGCTCTAAAATTGGGGCCGTTGAGTGTGGGAGTAAGCAGACCTACAGAGTTCAGTATCCATGTAAGAGCAATACTGTTCTTTGTTGTAACTAAGTGTAATAATTGTTATTTTTAATAACCCTGAGTCATCAAGAAAAAGCAGTATGAAATTGATGTGCTTTACATAGGGTATCTGTGGTCTAGTAAATGGAGATCTGGCCTCTAAGTTCCTTGAGGGTGACTTTTGCCTCTTACTATATCCCCAGTCCTTAGCATAGTTCTTGGCATGTAATAGGTGCTTAATAAATATTTATTGAATGAATGAATGAATGAATGGGTTCATAGGCTCCTAGGTTAGATCTAGAAGAAGAGACCTTAGAGACCATCAGTTCCAATACCTTAATTTTAAAAATAAGGACATTGAGGCACAGAAAGAGTAAGTGCCTTCTTTAAGGTCTCATAGATAGTGAGGGGCAGAATTTGAACTCAAGTCCTTTGTATTCAAAGCCACTGAGTGCTCTTTTCCACCATACCACTGCCCTTCTTTCAAGCCCCCCTCCTGCACATACTACAGATGAGACCCTGGGCGAATCACTTAAACTCATATTGTCCCAAGGCAGTGATAATCCAGGTTGCAGGGAAGGTATATCTGCATGCAAAAGAGAAGGTTTCTTCACCAGGAGTTCCTTATATTGATGAGATCATAGTTTAGTTTCCCTACATGCTCTCTGCAAAAAATTATTTTCCTTAAAATGTTAGGAAAGTATGTAATATGTTTCATATTTTCTTGTTAATACATGAAGAAAGATTTTTATAAAAGGATTTTTTAAAAAAATTTCCTGTCCAGGCATGGTGGTACACACCAGAAATGACTGTTGGCTTGGGAGCCTAAAGCCTGGTGAATTGCTTGAGCCCTGAAGTTCTGAGTGGCAATGAGCTAAACCAGTGTGTGCTAAGTCTGGTAGTGGGAAGGTGAGCTCTGCCCTAGGAGCACCTGCCATCAGCTGCTTTAGGAGCGGCAGGTAGGACCAGGTTGGAAATAGAAGTAAGAGCTTCCATGCTGATCAGTATGTAAGATCAGGCCCTTGAGTGACGGCTGCATTTCTATCCTTGGCAAGATAGGGAGACCCAGTACAAAAAAAAAAGAGAAAAAAGTTTTGTTTTCTAAATTAATGCTTAGACCTGGGCTGTCTGAAATACCCCTCTGTGTAGGATATCTCATTACCATGTGATATTAGATGAGTGAGGTATTCAGGTAGGCAGACAGATTAGGTCTGCAGGATATCTTTTCTTCCATTGATTATAATAGGTTGGAGCATTTCCTTGATCTCTGATCTTTTTCAATTACAAAATAAAATAAACTGCCAGCTAGAGGTCCTTTTGTCTCTTTGAAAAAACTGATTTTTATATCTTGTTTTTTATACCATAGATGCTAACCAACTAGCACCGAAACAACCGCTTTTCAAAAAGTAAATCCTTTGAGAATAGGGAAAGGAATATGCATTTATAAAGTGATAAATGTCTCATGCAGCAGTATCTGGAAGGAAGTTTCCACTCAGTTACGACCATTTGGTGGTGCTGTGTTTTAGCTTCAGGTAACTAAATTCTGTCCCCTCTTCATATAGGTGGACATGCACATCTTCCAGTAGTAGTCCCCAGTACAACATCTGTGAGCAGATGATCCAGATAAGGGAAGACCACATGCGTTTCATCTCAGAGCTGGCTCGCTACAGTAATAATGAGGTTAGTGATATGCCAAATATACTGTTGACTTTCTTCACACTTACTACATTCTCGGTGGATTGATCTGCAAAAAGAACGACATGAAAGCCTGAGACTACAAATTAGAGTTTGGGACACTGTTTTTAATCTCACATTTAAAACAAAAGTTTTAGAAACCTCTAGGTGGTAATTTCTAGAGTGTTGCTAAGTGAGGTGAAAAAACAACACATACAGAAATTGCACTTCTTGGAAGGAGGTAATTGGGAAAAGGGGAAAGTGATTTAGGGCACATATAACTTCAAAGAAATTTGATACTACTAAGACAGAAGAAAAATTTCTAATGGAAAAAAATGAATTACGTTAGTTCTATCATTTATTACATTCTTCCTTCTTTCATTTGAATCCCTGATTATAAGTGCTACCCAACTTTCTTCCTGATACTTTGGTATGGTACATGGGTTCCTTGTAGAAAAGTTACTGAAAAAAACCTGTTTCTTACTAATAAAGTTGGCAGGTTATTAAACTTGGACTTCTCTAGAGGACAGATTGGTACTTAGACCACATCTCTTACCATCCTGCTGTCCAACCTCAAAAATCAGGTCTTCATTTGTCATCTAGGAGGATGTTTAAAATACTTTGCTATTTTACTGTAAGAACCACCAGATCTTTCCATCTGACCTGCCTTCTAAAACTTACTTGTAGTTTTTCCCTCAT
Organism: Bettongia penicillata ogilbyi; assembly: GCA_023548195.1. Taxonomy (NCBI): domain Eukaryota; kingdom Metazoa; phylum Chordata; class Mammalia; order Diprotodontia; family Potoroidae; genus Bettongia; species Bettongia penicillata. The sequence continues at coordinate 2,254,754 of JAJHZJ010000205.1, read as the reverse complement.
TAGCATGCAAGGTTTTCAAGCTAAGATTGTCTTATTTGCATCCTGAATATTTTGCACATAGTATGCATTTAATGTGTTTTCATTCATTACTTATGTCATTGTTCATACTGAACAGTGTAACCATCCATGGAGTTGATCCAGCTCCAGTTTGGTTGATTTTGAATTAGTGGAATAGATTCGTTATGAATTTGTGGTATGTTTAATGAGTTTATTTGTAAAATGTATAATGTATAAAATGTATAGCTTCCTTTTTTTAATATTATAGGCATACACCAACACAGACACACACCCCTCTCCCTGAACTCTCCTTTGTAACAAAAATAAAAAGGGACATAAAAATCCATCAGTAAGGGATTTTGTCTGATATTTACACTTTTCTGTACCAGAATCCCCCATCTGTCTATGCTGTATTTCTAACTTAAGAACCCATAACATACATGCATATTTTATTTAAAAATTTTTCTTTTTTTATTATGAACTTACCAAGCATCTGCAAACATGAATATTCTAGTAAAGTGAATATTCTAGTAAAGTAGCACATAAAAAAATACATATGAAACTTAACATTTTTATTATGTACAGTTTTTTAAAAGTATTTATTAAATTTATTGTGACAGCTTATCAAAACTACCATTTGCCTCTGACCTCTTGTGAACTTTTTCTGTTCTCTTCTGGGTGTGTGATTTAAAAAAAAAAGTGTTTCATTGAAAAAGCACCTATTTTACACAGAGCTGTAGTTAATGATTGTGGTCCCTGGGGTATAGGCTCATTTGGGGAGTTGCTAATCTGGGGGAGGGCGCAGGAATGGCTCGGGATGAGGTGGCCACCGCTTTGTCCAGTGGGAACCCTCTACATTACCTGCCTGGGAGAGACCCAGAGTTGCCTTGCACTGATTACTGCTCTGACTTCCCTTGACTCTTTCTTTGTCGGTCACCAGGGGCTGTAGAGTTTAATTCACAGAGTTTTGGCAGTGTACGTTCAAGGCCTTCAGAGAAGTGTTAATGCCTCAAACAAAAGTCTCTCAAATTCTCTTTATTTTTAGAAATGAATTAGCATTACACACTGTAAGCGTTATTCTTCTTTTTATTTGCTGCATTTCAGGTAGTGACTGGGTCTGGACGACAGGAAGCTCAGAAAACAGACAGCGAGTACCGCAAGCTCTTCGATCTCTCCCTTCAAGGATTACAGCTGTTGTCTCAGTGGAGTGCGCATGTCATGGAAGTGGTATGTCCTTTCTTCTCCAAAAGGGGGTTTTTTGAAGTTTAAGAGTAGAAGGATCCAGTCATTTGAAATGAATGCAGTTGAATCTGGGAAGTAGTTCTCAATTTCTGACCCTTGGATAAGTTGAATACATGATAAACAAGGTAGGGAAGAGGAGGGAGGAGAAACCAGAAAGCCTTTTGTTTTCATGTTTTTTAATTGGGCCATATTAATAAAAACTAATTTTAAAAATGATCTCTTTAATGTCTTTTGTTTGTGTCTCACAAATGAAACACAGCAAGTTGCAAACCTCTATTCAGTGAATTAGACAGCTGGACCAAATGTCTGTCTACAGCATCTTGTTCCTTTATTGTGTGAAAATATACCATGTTATTTATAAATGCTGTAAACTAGATTCTTTTAAATTAGAACTTTTTCTCCTCATGCTTCTCCTTTTCTCTTACCTACATTAAAAGATATTTGTAATATATTTTCATCAGCTGGAGAGACATTTTTACCCTAATTTCTCATAGTGTTGTAGAATGTTTGGGTTGAAAGGGATCTCAGAGGCCATCTTTTTCCATTCAGCATGCACCGTAAATTTTCCTGAAGCTCTTACATATTCAGAGCACTGTACAAATTGCTAGAGAAGACACGAAGTTTAGGCAAGACCCTACCCTTGTGCAGAGGTAGAAGGCCATCCAAGTAGAAGGATATGACACATCCCCAAATAATTATAGTATAAAATAATCCTATTTTATAAACGAAGTGAGAAGCAAAGCCCCCAAGATGTGAAAAATCACGACCAACTTGGAGGGGTGTGGTGTGAAGTCCAGAAAGTCTTTCTGTTATGGTTAGAGCCAAGACATAGAGGCAGAAAGTCTGGAGTGTATATGGGGACATATCATCTAGGCTAGGTTGTAGTGGACATGGAGAATAAATAATGTGAGCTAAAGATGAAAAGGTACCTTCGTTCCAGATTGTGAAGACCCTTATATGCTGGATCTTACTTGTTAGTCAGTAGGAAGTTTTTGATCAAATAATGACATAACCATGCATATGAAAGATAGATATAGCATCAATATGAAGGATGTTTCACAGGGTAAAACAGTGTGTGTGGAATGACCTGTTCCTAAACTACTGCGGCAGTCTAGACAAATGATAATGAGGGCTTCTGCTGTGATGATTCAAATAAAAATGGAGAAGAGGGGACAGCATCTGGAATATTGTGATGGTAGAAACAAAGATGGCATATGCACAGTGGAAAACAAGAAAGAATATTCAAGCACAGAACTCTGGAGGAAATCTAGTGCCTTCCATATAGTTGGTGCTTAATAAATGTTTGTCTGATTGAATTGTATGGTGCTGCTGCTAACGGAAGGCATGTTTTATCGGGAGGATGAAATTTTGGGGAAAAATCATAACCTTGATTTTGGAAATGTGGAGTTTGAGGTACTAGTTGTGCACTTGATCGGATCAAGATGTCCTTTAGGAACATGTGGATATAGATCTGGAATTTAGGACAGACAAGAAGAAAGGAGATTTGGGTATCATCTATGTAGAGAGGATAGATTGTCAAGGGAAGTATGGAAAAGAAAAAAAGGTCAATGGGGAGACCTTCCTTTCTCTCCTTATAAGGAGTTTAGAAAAAAGATAATCAGCTAGCCAGTGAAAGAGAAATGGTTGGAGACACAGGAGGACAACCAGGAGTGTCTCCAAGCCAAAGAAGGAAGGAGAGGTCAGTAGTATGCTCCAGAGGCTAAGGAAATGTGTATTGAAAGAGACGACTGATAATTAGAGGTTGCTGATTTTTTTTTTAAAGAGGGCATTGAGCAGATGAGAGATGGAAACTAAATTTTCTTTATATCTGTCTCTTTAAATGTTTATAGCTTTTGTTTTTACCTTCATTTTGAAATGGGCTGCTAGGTGGTGCAGTGGATAGAGCACCAGGGCAGGAATCAGGAGGACCTGAGTTCAAATCTCATCTCAGACACTTGACACTCACTAGCTGTGTGATCTTGGGCAAGTCACTTAACTCCAGTGCCTCATCCTGGGTCATCTCCACTCATCCTGATGAATATCACTGGATTCAGATGGCTCTGGAGGAGAAGTGAGGCTGGTGACCTGCACAGCCCTCCCTCACTCAAAACAAAATCAAGTGCAAGTCATGTCATTATTTCTCTGATGGCATGGTCTTCTTCGGAAATGAAGGATGAACACACACACATTTTGAAATGTATTTCTCTTCCTCATCCTTTATATAACATGATTTTCAGTTTCTTTATGATTATTCTTCCTAAAATTCACTGCCCAGAATGGAACATGATACTCTGGGCATAACAGCATTATCATTTCCCATGTTCTGGACACTGTATTTTTTTTCTTTGTAAAGAAATCTTACTGATCATTTCCCAATATGTCTCTCCCTCCTTTGTAATAGACAGATGGTTAAGGAGACAGGACTGTAAAACGTCTAGGACTGCTGGTATGTGTATAGTTGTTTTCCCTTGGTCCCTTGTCTCTGTTGAGAAGTGGAAATTTACACACTAGATTTCTGTTAATGTGGCATAAAAATGCATTAGCTTTTTGACTCCTATGTTAAACATCCTGAATTTGCAGTTCACTAAAACTTGCAGATCTCTTTTACAGCTTATTATGGTGTCTGGTATGTTTAAGTAAAATAAAAGATTTTTTATTCATTCTTTATTAAGTCTATATACTATATACTTTATATGTAGATATTAATTATGTACACACATATATACATACATCTTGAACGTAATCATCACATACTGGCATTTTCAAAGAAATGAACTCTATACCATGCACATGCATATGTATGTTCTTCTTTGTCTGTATAGGCTTACCTTTCAGAACATAAAGAACATATTTTACCTTTATCTCAGGGTAGCCAGGTGGCACAGTGGGATAGAGCACTGGGCCTGGAATCAGGAAGACTTGAGTTCAAATTTGGCTTCAGACACTTGCTGTGTGACCTTGGGCAAGTCACTTAACCCTATTTGCGTCAGTTTCTCCATTTGTAAAATAAGGTGGAGAAGGAGATGACGAACTGCTCCATTGTCTTGGCCAAGAAAACCTCAAATGGAATCACGGAAGAGGCAGACTGACTCAAACAACAAGATAGGAACTATGCGTGAAAATAGTTTCCAGCAGATATAGAGTCATAGCAGTTGAAAAATCACATGATGTGATTAGCCTTATAAAACCTTTAGAAATGACTTAATAACTAAAACTATGCATTTGGCAGTGAGTAAAAAACATTTCATACAATAGGGATTTGTTTCTCATTCATTGTTTTTTCTTTCTCTTTTCCAATTTTCTCATCAATACCAGTATTCATGGAAACTTGTGCACCCCACGGACAAGTACTCCAACAAGGACTGCCCTGACAATGCAGAGGAGTATGAGCGAGCCACACGATATAACTACACCAGTGAGGAGAAGTTTGCTTTGGTGGAGGTGAGAGGGTTATGCCTCTTTCTGGTTTGGATTTTGTTTTCTTCCCTCATCCTTTTTTTTTACTTAAAAAATAAAAAGGCAGCATTAGTTGTCTCCATTCTTCTTTCTCCCTCTATAGCATGGACCAATGGAAAGACTGCTAGATGTTTTAAGGGTAAGATAATTTAAGGGGGCTTAGTCCCTGTGTATGTAGGGTTTTCTGTGTTCCTAGAAGTGATCTCAGAATTATGAATAGTTTTGGCTGTGAGGAAAACTCATGTTAGGGTTGAATCTCAGTTTCTTTAGACCTGCTCTTTGAATTTTTTCCCTTAGCATCATACTTGAACTATGAGCTGAGCCCCTAATAAGTCCTTTGTTCTCCCACCTGTATGATTTTGTTCATGCTGTTTCCTGTTCTGAGAATGCCATCTTTTTCTGTCCAATTGAAATGTTGCCTTCTCTAGGAGCATACTCTGATGCCCCCTCCCATTTCATTCTCATTTAGCATCGCTCTAATGGTTTTACCATGTAATTGTAATTGTGTGTTTGCATCTTATTACCAAACTAACCTTCATGATGTCAATGAGCTTAGAATACATTCAGATTTTGTATCTCAGCCAGCCCCAACATAGTACTCTATAGACAGTTGGTGTTTAATAAATACTAGTTAAAAGAATAAGATGCTTTCCAAAAAAGTTCATGGCCTAAGTTTGCTGAACCACATTTTTACTACAGACTCTGGTGGTTAGGGGTAGATGTTACATACCAGTAGTATTTCCTTTAAAGAGTCTTTGGAGCTTTTATTGGGACTGGATTATCTTTCCTGCCTCTCACAGATCTGGCCATTCACTCATTGAATTTCTTTGTGAAGCCACTAGACTGAGACAGGTTTTGTGCTAGGTCAACCCTCTGTCCCTTCCTTCAGTTCAACTCCCTTGGTGCTGATTTCCCTCTTGAGCTCATCCTTGCTTTCTAACCTCAGGTCATCTTTTTTGTGAGAGAGGGAATGGTCCTTGAGTTGTTGGGGCCCATTTTCCCACAACTTTTTTCCCCTTTTAAAACAGGAGAGGGGATTCTAGTGGTAGGTATCTGACCTGAGAATCAAGGTGACTTTGCTGTGTTTCACAGATAAATAAACCTTGTATCAACCACCGGTGGTGTATCACAGCCAAAATAAAAAAAGATGCCCTTGTTTTGTTCCTTTTCAAGTGTTCTTCCAAGTTAGTTTTGCTACTTGCTTTTTTCCTTCTATTGAAAAATTGGAGTGAACATTTCTGAACTCCATAGGTGCAGATCCAATCATGTTACCTGCTTACTCAAAAATTCCAGTGGCTCCCACTTACTTTCAGGATCAGATACAAAATGCTTGGTCTGGCCTTCAGAGCACCCTCCAGCCTTTCCATTCTTCTTCTTCTTTTTTTTTTTTGTAATAAAAAAATTTATTTATTTAACTTTTTACATTCATTTTCACAAAATTTTGGGTTCCAAATTTTCTCTCCCTTTTCTCCCCTCCCCCACCCCAATACACCGAGCAATCTAATTTTCCCTATCACCAATCTGCCCTCTCTTCTGTCATCCCTCCCTTCCCTGGTCCCCATCTTCTCTTTTGTCCTGTAGGGCCAGATGACTTTCTATTCCCCATTAACTGTATTTCTTATTTCCTAGTAGCAAGAACAATACTCAGCAGTTGTTCCTCAAACTTTGAGTTCCAAATTCTCCCCATCCCTCCCTCCCCACTCATTCCCTTTGGGAAGGCAGGCAATTCAATATAGGCCATATCTGTGTAGTTTTGCAAATGACTTTGATAACACTCATGTTCTGTAAGACTAACTGTATTTCCCTCCATCCTATCCTGCCCCGCATTGTTTCTATTCTGTCTTTTGATCCTGTCCCCCCCCCAAGTGTTGACTTCAAATTGCTCCCTCCTCCCATTGCCCTCCCTTCCATCATCCCCCCCCCCTGCTTATCTCCTTCTCCCCCACTTTCCTGTAGTGTAAGATAGGTTTTCATACCAAAATGAGTGTGCATTTTATTCCTTCTTTTAGTCGAATGTGATGAGGGTAAACTTCTTGTTTTTTTCTCAGCTCTCCTCTTTTTCCCTCCACTAAAAAGTCTCCTGCTTGCCTCTTGAATGAGATATAATTTACCCCATTCCATTTCACCCTCTCTCCTCCCACTACATTTCTCTCTCATCATTTGCCTTAATTTCTTTTAAGATATGGTCCCATCTTATTCAGTTCACTCTGTGCTCTCTGTTTCTGTATGTGCATGCATGTGTGCGTGCACGCGTGTACATGTGTATGTATGTATGTGTGTGTGCATGCACACGTGTACGTGTGTGTGTATATATGTGTGTGGTCCCACCAACTACCCAGATACTGAAAAGTTTTAAGAGTTACAAATATTGTCTTTCCATGTAGGAATGTAAACAGTTCACTTCTGGTAAGTCCCTTAAGACTTCTCTTTGCTGTTTACTTTTTCATGCTTCTTCTCTTTCTTGTGTTTGAAAGTCACATTTTCTTTTCAGCTCTGTTTTTTTCATCAAGAATGCTTGAAAGTCCTCTGTTTCATTGAAAGACCATATTTTCCCCTGAAGTATTATACTCAGTTTTGCTGGGTAGGTGATTCTTGGTTTGAGTCCTAGTTCCTTTGACTTCTGGAATATCCTATTCCACGCCCTTCGATCCCTTAATGTAGAAGCTGCTAGATCTTGAGTTATCCTGATTGTATTTCCACAGTACTGGAATTGTTTCTTTCTAGCTGCTTGCAATATTTTCTCCTTGAGCTGGAAATTCTGGAATTTGGCCACAATGTTCCTAGGAGTTTCTCTTTTTGGATCTCTTTCAGGCGGTGATCGATGGATTCTTTCAATACTTATTTTGCCCTCTGGTTCTAGAATATCAGGGCAGTTTTCCTTGATAATTTCATGAAAGATGATGTCTAAGCTCTTTTTTTGATCATGACTTTCAGGGAGTCCCATAATTTTTAAATTGTCGCTCCTAGATCTGTTTTCCAGGTCAGTTTTTCCCATGAGATATTTCACATTCTCTTCCATTTTTTCATTCTTTTGGTTTTGTTTGGTGATTTCTTGGTTTCTCAGAACGTCATTAGACTGTATCTGTTCCATTCTAATTTTGAGAGAACTATTATCTTCAGTGAGCTTTTGAACCTCTTTTTCCATTTGGCTAATTCTGCTTTTGAAAGCATTCTTCTCATCATTGGCTTTTTGAACCTCTTTTTCCAATTGAGTGAGCCTACTTTTCAAGATGTTATTTTCTTCAGCATTTTTTTGGGTCTCCTTTACCAAGGTATTGACCCGTTTTTCATGCTTTTCTTGCATCTCTCTCATTTCTCTTCACAGTTTTTCCTCCACCTGTCTAACTTGATTTTCAAAATCCTTTTTGAGCTCTTCCATGGCCTGAGCCCACCGGACATCCACCTGGGATGTCTGGTATATAGAGGCCCCGCCCTCCACGTCTTTCCCTGATGGTAAGAATAGTTCCTCATCATCAGAATTGAAAGGCGGGAACATCTGTCCCCCAAGAAAGTAGCCTTCTATGGTCTTATTTTTCTTCCCTTTTCTGGGCATTTTCCCAGCCAGTTACTTGACTTCTGAGATTCCTCTCCACCCCCGTCTCGATCCGCCCGGCTAGTGCTTGGGATCTGAGATTCAAATGGGCTTTCCGCGGCAGGCATGGCTGCTATTCAATGTGAGCTTAAATTCTGCTGCGGGCAGGGCCGCCTCCCAGGCTCATTTCCCTCAGGGGGTTTATGTAGAGATCTTCGGTAATGGCCCTGAACTTCTGCCTGCTGGTCCGGGAGTCCCGGGGGCCGCCGCTGCCTCCCAAGAGGGCCCGAGTCATGGAGACACCCCATTCCCCTCTCGGCTAGCCCAGACGTCTCTCTCACTGACCTGTAGCGCCTGTGGGTGGAGGGATCTTCCCGGCCGCCGGAGGTTCCGTCCCTGAAGCCTGCTCGGATCTGCTGCTCTCGGCCCCGCGGCCAGGGCAGCACAGGGGTGGGCTCTGCTTTCTGGGGGGCAAGAGACCCCTGGGGACCACTCTCCAGGGCTCTCTGGAACAGAAATCTTTTCCACTGTGTTTCTGCGCACCTTGCAGTGATCCAGAATTTGTGGAGAGTTCTTCTTGCAGGAAATAAATGGGCTGTGGGTTCGGAGCTAGCATACGTCAGTCTTTCTACTCCGCCATCTTGGCTCCACCCCCCCTTTCCATTCTTCTTAAACCTTACTCCCCAATACATACTCTTTAATCGAATGATGCTGACCTCCTGGCTGATCCATGAACAACACCTATCATTTCTTGGTTCTGGGCATTTTGACTTGCTATCCCTGATGCCTGGAGTGCTCTCTCCTCCACTCTGTTAAGACCCAACTAGAATCCCACTTTCTATAGGAAACCTTCCCCAACTTCCTTTAATCCCAGTATCTTCCCTCTTGTAATTATTTCCTACTTCTCGTGAATATAGCTTGCTTTGTATAAATAATTGTTTGCATGTTATCTCCCTCATTGGAAAGTACATTCCTTGAAGGCAAGGACTGTCATTAACTCTTTTTGTGTTCTTAGTACAGTGCCTGGTACATAGTAGGTGCTTAATTAATGTTCATTTACTGATTGCTGTTTTCCAAAGAGCTTTGTTCTAGGGTTCTGCCCTTATTTGTACATTTAAAGTTAGAGGTAAAATATTCACAGTCCTGTTTTTTTTTTTCCATGATATACTTTGTGTCCACTGCCTGGAAGAATCATAGTAGAGCAGACAGGTATTTGCATAAAGTAAAGTAGATGCAGAGATGTTTCCTGTTTGTGAAAGGGATGGCTTGGCCCTTTACCCTTCTCCTGTCTGCTTCCAAGCCTGTTACCTCTTGTTTTGTGGTGTACTGAGGGCCATTCTATAGATGTATGTTTATTTTCCTTTCTACTCTTGGGCTTGATCCGGATACGTGCTTACAGTAATGTTTCTCTCTACAGGTGATTGCTATGATCAAAGGTTTACAGGTGCTGATGGGGAGAATGGAAAGTGTGTTCAATCACGCCATTCGTCATACCATCTACGCAGCTCTTCAGGACTTCTCCCAGGTCACCCTCAGGGAGCCTTTGAGACAGGCCATCAAAAAGAAGAAGAATGTCATTCAGAGGTCAGTACTTGTTTAACTTCCCTTTCTGTCCCTCTCCCTAACATTTCTATAATTATTTTTATTGTACAGGGGGTGCGCACTTGTTTTGGGTTTTTTTGGGAGTTTTTCTTTTTTCAGTACATGGTACACTGAAAAGACAATGTGAGGTATTGAATAGAGGGCTAATCTTGAGTCAGAAAGACCTGGTTTTAAGTCCTCTCATAGATGTATGTACTAATTGTGTGTTCTTGGGCAAATCACTTAACTACTCAGCATTCTCTCAGGTTGAAAATGGTGGCAGAGTTGCTCAGCTGCTTGAATAAAGAGAATTATCATAAGGGAGAATTCCTCACTTGGATAAAATTATATGGAAAAATCCTCCAAACTAACCTAAGTACTTCTGATGTTTTCTGCCCTTTGAAAGGGTGGTATCCCTCCCAAAGTAGTAATGTTGGGAGGTCCCACCCTTGTCCCAATGATGCTGCCATCACTTACATGTAATTGACAGAATTAGAGAATTCTAAACCATAACCTAAAGAACACTCCACTATAACATACCAGAGAAGAGGTCATCCAAGCCTCTGCTTGAAGGCCTCCAATGAGGTAGAACCCATTCCCTGTCAGGATGGTCCATCATATCTCACTTTGGGGACACTCTAAATGTTAAAATTCCTCTCCTGTAATTATGACTTACTATAGCTTGGAGGCATTAAGTGGCTTGCACAAAATCATATGACTAATGAGCATTAGAACCCAGAATTGAATCCAGATCCTTGATGTCAGGTGCAGTGCTGTAGTAATGTAATGTTATGGTATTTCATGTCTTTAAAAAAAAGATTATCTTCCTCATTGTATTGAGACCAATGGGAAGTCCTAAAAGCACTCCCCAAATTGTAAGTGACTTTGATTTCTCAGCAGTATTTTAAAATCTCTTTTTCTTTTTTTGGTGGACAGACTCGAGTGAGTTTTCTTTCATTTAATTTCCCTGTAGACAGATTGATCTGTGGGAGTCTCTGCCTTGATTTTTTTTTGATGAATAACAAATAAGACATAATGGTTACTGAAATACAAATGATATTTTGTTATGACTACTTCTTTTCTAGAAAAACAGTGGCTTTTCACATGGAAATCTAGCCATCTTTTTCTCATGCTACTGAGTTTGATTCACTACCCTTTCCCTTGGTTCATAGCTGGTAGAAATATAGTGAATCTGATTTATACAGGGACAGGGGACTCTACCTGTGGTTTTATTCATAAAGGGAACTTCCACGTTAGGAAATTACCTCCGCCAAAGTAAGTTTTGGTTCTTTTTTTGAAACTTAGAGCATTATTATAAGAGTTACCCAGAACCCTGGGAGGTTAAATAACCTGCCTAGAGGTTAAGTAACCTGTCTACAGTTATATAATAATTGTATATAGTCACACAATCAGTATGTGTCAATTAAGACTGGATCAGTATTAAAAATTTATATTTGTTGGATGAATATTAAGTAGTATCTCCAAACTCTTGTTAAGATGTAAACCTTTGGGTGGAGATGTAATTATTCCTTTCTTAAATATGTGTGTATGTAGATACACACACTGACCAAAACACATTCCTTCATTCGTTTATTATAAAACCATATAAGAAAAAGCATTAGTTTTAGAATGAGGCCTTCACACTACATTCATTTCTCTTTCCCTTATCCTTTAAAATTAGAGTTAATTGAGAGTGAACCATATAGTGTTTCATATTATATAAAGTGTTTTGTAACGAGTGAATATTCTTTAAATGAATATAAAGCTTTAGCGATTATATATAAAGTTTTGACTTTGTCATATTTTGGTGGCCAACTATTTTGTGCGTATGCTCAGTGTTCTACAGGCCATCAGGAAAACAGTGTGTGATTGGGAAGCAGGGCATGAGCCATTCAATGATCCTGCTCTAAGAGGAGAGAAGGACCCAAAGACTGGCTTTGACATTAAAGTTCCAAGACGAGCAGTGGGACCGTCTAGTACTCAGGTATTCTTCCTTCTTCACCCTGTGCCAATGTAGGTCTCCTGTAGTAGAGCTGGGGACATTTTTTAATTCTGGTAATTCTAAAGGTGGAAAGTATGTTATGAATAGGACATTAATAGGAAAATCAAAATGTTAAATTTCTCTTCTCTGTTCCTTTCCCCCCATCCCCTGAGTAAAAATGGAGGTGTGTGATTTCGGTTATGGAATGACCTACCCACCTACAATGACTTTTCCCAGTGCTATTTCCCATTCCAGTGGTTTTTAAAAAAAAAAAAATCCAAATTTGCAGGTCATACAACAAAACAGATTATTAAAAAAAAATATTTAAGTTTCCAAATTTCTTTATTTGCATACAGAAGCTCATTTACCTACTTAATCTCCTCCCTTCCTGAAAACTTGGGTGAAGAGCTATGTATATATGTGATTATAAATAGTCTCTATATTGTGCTTTTATGTACTTTTGTTGATGTTCAAAACATGTGGTCATGGTTTATGTATGGAAATCTGCAAAATGTTAATTTCTGTAAAGAGCAAAAGTTGAAATTGTAAGTTTTTGTGGCTTTAGTGTTTCATTATTATTAAACCACCACCAATGTTCTCCTCTCTTTGGTATGTTTGAGCCTTAAACTTCAGCAGCTTTTTGTGATCATTGCCTTTCACAAACTGATTTAATCAATTGTTCTTGTCCTATTTTTCCTTTTCTGGGGCTAAACACTTCTGACCGATCTCTTCTGTTAGGTGTCGTTTGTAATATCTTCAGTGATATTGAAAAATCTTTTTGAAAGATGTCAGCATAACAAATAGCTGACTATCTGAAATGTTAAAGTGTCTACAAAGTTTTAAAAAAAAGGAGGGGGGAATTTGATCGTTTAGATTTGGCTTGCCCAAACACAAGGGACTTACCTACTTTCAAGTGGCTAAGTTTTCACTTGCATGTTGACTGCATTGCTTTCCACACCTAACAGACTAATCTATTTTCTCCTGTTGTCCTGTTTCCATTTCCTAATTGACCCATGTGTGTTTTATTAACGGATTCTCTCCCCCGCCTTTCCCTGTCTGTTGGTTTTTAGCTCTACATGGTGCGCACTATGGCAGAGTCCTTGAACTCTGCTGAGCTGTTGAAACAGCTCAAGTCTTTGGGAATGGAAAAGCTTTTGCATGTGGTAAACAAGTTTCTGAGGCAGTCCTACATCTATCCACCTCTTTTAACCTTTGGTGGTAAGACATTACTTTTTTTAAAAGTTTATGGCAATAAGGTGAACTGTTCCGCTACAAGTTGTCTCTCTAGGTGAAGAAGTAGGTGTACTGTCCAAATGAGAAAGTCAGTCCTTTCTCCACATGATATTTGGCTCACTGGTTTATTAACTCCAATCATGGGATACCAACATGGGATAGCCACATAGATGCTTGTTTTTCCCCATCTTAGAAGGGTAAACATTTCCTGACAACCTCAGGGATTATCAATTTGTAGCCGAGCAGTCGCTTTCTTTGGTTTTCTCAGTTTTGCTCAACTAATGTTCCATGTGTATTTTTCCCCCTCCCTTTACAAATGTTTCCTTGAATGATACAGCTTTACATGGTGAGAACCATGCTAGAGTCCCTCATTGCAGACAAAAGTGGTTCCAAGAAAACTTTGAGAAGTAGCCTTGAGGGGCCCACCATATTGGACATAGAAAAATTTCATCGAGAGTCATTCTTCTACACTCATTTGATAAATTTCAGTGGTAAGAGATACAGATGATCAGTGTTCAGCCAAGCATGTCCTAACACCGCTAACACCATCCAGAATGTTTCCGATTGCTTAAGAGTTAACTTTGCTCCAGTCTGTTTTCTACTCACCCAGGGCAGTGAAGTGTTGTAACCTTTGCACCATGGTCACGTTAGATAATTCAGTGTTTGTGCTGTTTTGTTGTCTTTGTTTTATAAAGATAGGCCTTCCCTGGCTATGGCGCTCTTGTCAACATTATATAATAACTCTAATTGTTTTGTCACTTTAGCAAAAGTGAGTGCCAGGACGTGTAATGGTCTGTTAAATATGCGTAATTTTAGACCAGAATGTGATTGCAAGGAACACCACATAGTATGGGTTGCAGCATTGATGAGTGTTTAATGTCTAGACTTGATATTTGGAAGATGGTAACTCACTTCCAAGCTCAGGCAAACCAAGTTGTTTGTTTTTTTCCTTCATCAGGAATTCCCCTTAGTTCCTGTTCGAATTGTAATCGGAAACATGCTACCCAGTAGATTTCGCCCACTGCCATCAGATGTATCTAGTCTTTGTCACACCCCATTGTGCTGTCTGTCATGTTGAATTTGTTGCCTGGCACTTGGCTTTTAAAGTGCTATATTTGTCCTGGCTTTCATGCTTATACATGTATTGGATGGCAGAATCGTGAAGGCATTAATTTAAAAAAAAAAAAAGATCTTAAGTATCTTTTCACAAAGTTTTCAACTGTTTTTATTACTGCTGACCTGTATTGTGTGATAACCGTGCCTTCATTTCCTACTGGTAGTCCATAAAGCAATTTTCTCCTAATGAGGAGAAAATGTATCCTTCATATCTCTGCCCAAACCCTTGTTTCATCTCTCATTTTTTTTTTTTAAGTATCATGTTTCTTCTTTCTAGTCAAGAGACATGTCAGTGTTGGGGTAGGAATTGTGCAGTGGAAAGAGTGTGTGGAGTCAGAGAACCCAACTTCTGAACCCAGCTTGAAACTGATTAGTTATGTGACCACCTGCAAATCATTTAACTTCTCTTGACTTCACTTTCCTCCATGGTAAAATGAGGATTGGATGACTTACGTGATCTCTTCCAACCCTAAACCTTAGGTTTTCTGAACTGGCAAAAGTCTTTTGAGCTGCAGTGGTGGGCAGTTCAGTAGTAACTACTGCTCACCTAACGTCACTTCCAGCAGCTGCAGTGCTTTATATTGATATATATTAAAGCCCTCTACCCTGCCTCTTAGCTTTAGATTAAATTGTATTTTTTTTTCCATGTGTTGATTCTTTGGTAAGCTTTTTTTCCCTAAAGGGAAGCTTTGAGTAGCTTATTGGGGTGCTTTTTATAAATGTATGTTTGTATGGACGTGCACATGTATGTAATTTTTGTTTCCTTGGGGTTGGGGACTTGGGAGGTTTTGCCCTTTCTTTCCCCATGCAATGGGTCCCATTCTTACCTGGCTCTTGGAAGTTTTTAACATCCCTTGCACTGTCATTTTATACAAATGGCAGCCACTGTTCTAGCTTGCTTTTTCTGGTTGCTTCTGGTTATGTAAGAGACTAATGCAGTGTAATTTTCAATCCCTGAAGAAACTCTTCAGCAGTGCTGTGACCTCTCCCAGTTATGGTTCAGAGAGTTTTTCTTGGAATTGACCATGGGTAGGAGGATCCAGTTTCCTATTGAGATGTCCATGCCATGGATCCTGACAGATCACATCCTCGAGACCAAGGAGGCATCCATGATGGAGTAAGCTTCTCTCATCTTCTTCCCTTAAGGGGCTGATATGGGGTATTTGGATGCTTTGTCCTCTGACTTGTATTTGGTGATGACTTGTTTTATAAAGAAAGAACACAAAGCAAAGTGACAGCAGTCAATCAGCAAGCGTTTATTAAGTACCTACCATATATGTCTGGCATCGTGCTGGGTACCAGGTGTATAATTGCAAAGAATGAAACAGTATCTACTTTCCATAAGATTACAGTCTAACCCAGTGGTGCCAAACTCAAATAGAAATAGAATCACTAAGCCATCTGTGGTGATCCCTGAGGGCCACATATTGACTTAGAATGTCGTACATTAACATTATCTATGTTTTTTTAATACAGTATTTCCTGATTACATTTTCATATAGTTCAGGCCACACTCAAGGCAACATTTTTGATGTCTCATTCACTCTTTTATTCATTTCTTGACAATGGAAATCACTCATGAGTCTGTTTTGTTTAAAACCATCAGATTAAGTCATCTGAAGAAATGATGTGTTCTCCATGGAGTTGAAATGATTGAAATGTTTTTGAGATTCACTAAACTCTGTTGTGTAAACTGGAAAACAAAGGAAAGGGGAATAGGCCCACCTAATCCAGAGATTGAATTGATAAAGGGGAAGGTGTGCTCCCCAGGTGTTGTGGAGGGAGTGTTGATATTTCTGTTCTTACAGTTTTGCACCAAAGATCCCTTTGCAAAAATCTTTTCAAAAAATAGAGGCAGCTGACTGGGAATATGTGCCCTCAGTGTTTGTCATCATCTTAACTCAATTTTCTGTGACTTAATTAAAATAGCATCTATTCTTTGCGTTTATTTCTACTTCAAATATTAGCCATATTTTTAAAATGCCTTACAAATATCTCCTTTGATCTTCACAGTAATCTTGGGAGGTAGGTACTATTATTATATCCATTTTACAGATGAGGAAACTGACCAATCAGAGTTAAGTGACTTGCCCAAAGTCACACAGCTAGTGTGAGGCCAGCTTTGAACTCATGTCTTTCTGATTCCAAGTTTAGTGCTCTACTGAGTCACCTCACTGTGCCTTTGACATCATTCAAGTGGCCATTTCCATTTCCAAAGCTTTTCCACTGTTGGATGGGTCCAGAAGGCCATCACCTATTGGCAATCATAAAAGCTAAATAACCCATCCTAGTTGAAGTCTAATTCTTTACGTTAGGAATCTCAAGCACTGTGCTAGGCCCTGGGACTACCAAGATAAAGTGAACCTGTTCCTGCCTTCTTACAGGTGTGTTAGGATATGGGGATGTGAAGACATTGGGGTGTTCCATTTTTAAAAGATTCATTTCTTTTCCTTCTTATTTAGAAATAGATAAAGAATGAAAGCCAACTGTCTTATGAGTTATGAGTTCATAAGAATTATTAAATGTGTGAATTAAGAATTACTTCATTGTGAGGTTTTTATGTAAGAGCTGAATGTTGTCTCGGTTGAATGCATTAGACAAAATTGAGAAAAATCCTTTAAAAAGTTTATTTTTCCTTATTCCAGGTATGTTCTTTATTCCTTGGACCTGTATAATGATAGCGCTCATTACGCTTTGACCAAATTCAAAAAGCAGTTTCTTTATGATGAAATTGAGGCAGAGGTAAGTTGTTCTGTTTATTCAGATAGATTTGAATTCAGCAATAGTTGATTAAAGTTTACGCAAGGAACTCAGCGGCTTAAATATTTTCCAGTTGTATTTTAGTCTGGTTCGGGCTACCGTGGGAAGCAAAAATATCCCAGCTGCAAGAAAAACCACTGAGGATGAGCTCCTGGTCAATAACTATTTATTAAAAGGACATGGTCCACTTTCATGAGTGGAATCTCATGATATCCCTTTCCTCCAGAACTTTAGTTTTATAATAATTGATACCTACATGGCACAGAAGACGAAAAGTAAAATACAGAGTCTTATTGGTTGATAGACCTATGTCTTGACCTTCCAGGAGAATTTTTGGTTCGTGCTTATGGTCTATGACCAGTAGAGGAAAATGTGAGTAGAGCTGATGCCATTCCCTGGGCCCATGTTGGGCAATAGAGAGCCGTGGGCAGCTCAGGCAATGCAGAGACAGGGTCACCCATTGGTTAAGGGCTCGCTGGCCAAGTGCCATAGGCCCATTTCCCCAACAAAGGGACAAGAAGGGTGCAGGGATAGATCAAAAGTAGCTGGGGGACTTTCCTTATGACTAAGTGGTTTTCCCCATCCTGGGTATGGTCCCCTACTCAGTGGAAAGAAAGGGTGGAGCTCCTCCAGTTAGCTTCCTGTGATTAAGCAAGTGAACTTCATAAAAAACAAGTGAACTTAGAATCTTGTAGTTTAAACTTTTGGGGTATAATATAAGAAAGACTATCTAACCTAATCTAATTGTCCCTAAATATATGTAAAGTATGTATTATTATATTATTATTATATTTATATATTTAATATAATAATTATTATATTAATTGATTAGTATGTTAATAGCCAAATGTATGTTGATGAACAAGTATAACTAAGAGAATTACTACTGAGTGATACTGACTGGAATAAAATAGGAGTCTCAACATCATTTCACATACAGCACTCAGGAGCCATGGCCTTCATTATATTTGACACATCTCTAACAGGGGACTCTCATTGCTGATCTGCATTGATTGAGGGAGTTTGCTTACTAGGAATTCCCTAAGGCCATGAGATCATAGATCTAGACAAAACCATTTATTTAGTGTTAACAAATTATGCTTGATCATTTAATGATCTTGCTTCTGTACTTTCTTCTGTATAACACCATAAATTTAATGCTAATTGCTACCTTTTTTCATTAAGCCACAACAATTAATTAATAGTGCTCCTTCCCAAAAGTTGATACTGACTTATCATAATCTGAACTAGATATAGAGTGATCTCTTGAAGATTCTTTTCCTTGTTGAAAGCTAATGAATGTAAATAACTGTCATGTAAAAATAACAGCTAACCCTTCAATAGATAGTCCTTTAAGGTTTTGACATATGTGATCTGATTGGACTTGTAAGATAAGTAAAGTGAATGTTATTTTCATTTTACAGATAACTGAGACCCAGTGATATTGAATGACTTGTCCAATGTCACTGACAGAACCAGAATTTTTGAAGTCAGCTTTTTTGATTCCAGCTGCAGTACTTTTTCCATTTTGCCTCTACTAATGCTAGCTCTAGTACACTGTTGTTTGAGGATAACATGAGAAAATAGATCTGACAGTACCACAAAAAATTAAAAGTATTGAATGTATATAATATGATGCTATCACATAGCTTGCACTCTCCATGTCTTGGAAGTCAATATATTGGTCGGTGATCTATAGTTCATTTTTCAGTTGTCCTTTAACCGTATACTTTGAGGACTGCTTTTAACTATGATTTCCTTAACTATTTAAGCATAGTGAATTATGTTCTATTGAATTGCCCTTGATTCTCTGAGTTTGGTTAATAATCACCCTCATGTATAGCTTTTAAATTCTTTTCACAGACATTAAATAATAAATAAACAGATAAGCAAGCAAGGGAGCAAATAAATAAAATGACATTAAACAGATAATTAAATAATTAATAATTAGTTAAAAATTAAATAATATTAAATAAAATTATACACAAATGCCTATGTAAAGGCTGGAAGCTTTAATTTGTCACTAACAAAAATAAGATCAAAATCTGAATTATCTTTATTAGGATTATTTATCATCAGTTATAGTAACATGGCTTCTCATAATACAGTCCTTTGACCCAGAGATACTGCTATTAGATGCATATCTCAGAGAGGTCAGGATGGAAAGCTGTAGTGTGTTGTTGCGCTTTATGTGGGAGCAAAGAAAAGGAAATAGAGTAATAAATATCCATCGATTGGGCAAGAGCGAATAAATTTTGGTACATGAAATTCCATATAGGTAGGCAATAAGAAAGGATGACTATATAGAATTCAGGGAAATGTAAATTTAGGTGAACTAATGCGGAGTGAAGCAAGCAACATGGGGAGGGGCAGGAGGTACACAGCGACTATAACAAAGTAAAAGAAAGGAACAGGTAAACAAAGTGGAATGCTGTAGAGTTTTGATGGCCAATAGTTGAGAAAATGCACTTCCTGTCTTTAGAACTGGGTGTGAAATTTTGCATCTCTTATCAAATGTGGTTGATACATTAATTGGTTTGACTGAACCTCTTTTCTTTCCTTTAAAATTGTTTGTTCAAGCGTAGATCAACTTGGGGGGGGGGGGTGGAGAAATAAACACACAGAAATCGATGTGATGTAAAGACAGAAGACATCAATAAATGCTAAGTATGTGAGAATTATAATAAGATGAGTTCAGTGGTGTTTTGACCAGAAACCCTGAGGGTCTTCCTCTCCCAGATTGATTCTTTTTTTTTTTTTGAATAGGTAAAGAGGCCATTCTCTGACTCATTTCTTTCCTAGCCTTAATTTCTGAATGGGCATTGTGTCTGTCACACTGAGACCTGTTAAAAACTTTAGCTTAAAAAGAACAGCATCTTCCACTGCATCGAGGGCCATCTCCCATCATCCTGATCTATATCTTGCCATTGTACCCAGTTGGCTTCAGAGGAGAAAGTGAGGCTGGTGACTTTGCACAGTCCTGCCTCACTTAGATCCAGTTCACTTGCATGTCATGGCATCACCTCCCTGAGAGGACAAACAACAACCATTATTCTTACTAATTATTAGTGCAGTCATAATTTGCTATTTTTGATATTTGGTTGTTGAATGACTTTAAAAGAGTTATTCTGCAAGCATTTCACAAAAATAGGGGGTCTTATCAAGGAGTAGAAATAATTTTCCAGGATTCTACAATAGATCATAAGAGCAGCTGCATCTCCTACCAGAATGATCATCCCAGCATCATTTAAAAATAAAAGTTTATTGGATAGCTTTTGTTTTTACATCATCTGTATTTCCTACAATATTCCTCCTCCAGCCCCTTTTTTAGAAGTATCCCTTATAATAAAGTACGAAGAAAGGAAGAAAAAGAAAAAATTTTCGACAAAACTAAACAGTGTATCACAAGTCTGATGTTATGTGCAGTATCCCATTCCCATGGTCCTGTATTTCAGTCAAGGAGAAATGAAAGATGCAACATTGTATATCTTCTTTGGCATTAAGCTTCATGGTTATAATTTTACAATACTCAGGATTTACTTCTTTCGGTCACCATTCTTTACATTTGCATGGTCTGTTTTGTTTTCTTTTGTTACTCCCCTTTGCCTCACTGCATGTATATACGTTGGTCCTTGCATCACTGCACATTTCTTAATGATGGAATGATATTCCATTGTATTCATGTACCACAATTTTAGTCATTCCCTAATTGATGGTAACTTTGTTTCTAGTTCTTTGTTCATCTTAGCATTTTCTCAGGCCCCCTCCTAACTTTCATATTCTATGACTTGTGGCCATAGAATGTTTTCTGGGGAACCTTGGGGAGCACGTTCCTGAAGCTCATGTGTCTTCTTATGTCTCCCTCCAACCTGAAACTTGTTAAGGGGCCAGGGGGCAATGTGCCATTGTTAAGAAAAATGTCACAGTAGGATCCTGTAAAATCTGGGTTCTAGTCTCAGGTTTGGCTCTTCTATGAACTCACTTTGTAGCTGTGAGTGAGTTATTTCAGCTCTCAAGGACTGGGTTTC
The DNA here is from genome assembly GCA_023548195.1 of Bettongia penicillata ogilbyi. NCBI lineage: Eukaryota > Metazoa > Chordata > Mammalia > Diprotodontia > Potoroidae > Bettongia > Bettongia penicillata. The sequence continues at coordinate 2,233,828 of JAJHZJ010000205.1, read as the reverse complement.
TCCTTTGTCAGAATAAAAAACGTTAGATTTAGATAATCCTTAAAGTCTCTTCCAACTTTAAAATTCCATAATTCCAAGTGATAAGTGGTGATGACTCTTCTTTTCCAGGGGGAAACATGGTGGAATGGATAGAGTTGGTGGACCCTGGAGTCAGAAAGAACTTTGTTTCTTATTCCACCTCTGACATTTACTAACTATCTGATCCTCAACACATGGCTCAATCTCTTTGCATCTCCTTCCCTGCATCTGTATAACGGAGCAAATAATACCTTATCATACTTACCTTCCAGGGTTGACCAATGGCAATTGTTATTTGTCAAGACACTTCTGAATACCTCCTTAATGACAATTTGAAGTGCAAATTTGAACTTTAATTTTTTTTAACGTGACTGTTGTTGATTTTAAAACTTTAAAATTTAATTTTAAAAACTTGATGCATATTTCTTTTTTTTTCTTTAGGTGAATTTGTGTTTTGATCAGTTTGTCTACAAATTAGCAGACCAGATATTTGCGTATTACAAGGTCATGGCAGGAAGGTAAGTACTAAGTAGGTAATACTAAGTGTTTCCATTTTTCTTAGAATTTGCAGTTTATTGGGTGACACACTTTCTGCCCTCTCCCTCTCCATTCTAGTTTACTTCTTGATAAACGGTTACGGTCAGAATGCAAGAATCAAGGAGCAACAATTCACCTGCCACCATCCAACCGCTATGAGACACTACTGAAGCAGAGACATGTGCAAGTAAGTGAAACTTGTGGGGTTTTTTTCTTGCTATAAAAGTATCAGTTGTTTGACACTTAGTATTGACACCTAGGTGTCAATAGATGTAAAAATGGATATTGCAGGGATTTTTGTGATAGTGTCTCTACTTGCATGGATAGCGATTAAGTTGCAAAAACAATCTGTTTGACTGTGTCCATACAGTGAAATGGATACATTCATATCTAGCCTTGGACTGGCTTCTGGGGGATGCGAATATGAATTTTAAACAAGGAGATCGTACATTGTCCCAAGAGTCAGAAATGAAGACCCTGTTGTCCTGTGGAGCCATTGACCTGGCTCTGGTATTGATTAGTGTCAGTGCCCTCCTGGTCTGGGATTACCTGCCCCAGAGTTTGGCAGGTTCCCATGAGAAGCAGGTGCCTCAGGGTTGTTGGTTTCCTTTCTCCATGAGTCACCTGGAGGAAGTGGTTGAAAGACCTTCATTGCGTGAGTGATTGTGGGGAGAAGAAGAGAGCCCTTGTTTGGGCATTTCCCTGGAAGAAGATTCATAGTTAATATATTGACTTGTGTGAGTAACTGTGTTATTTTATTTTTTCCCTGTGGCCTATTCATAGCTTCTAAGTTTATAAAGTTGACTTTTTGATTTCATCTCCCTACAAAAACACATACCCATTTGATGAATTTCTCTGTCACTTATTTAGTGTTCCAGCAGCTATCAGAAATAAAAAGCTTGGAGGAGAGTCAGGGAATACTATTAATAAGAGGCAGTGTGGCCTAATGGAATGAGTGTTGAACTTGGAGTCCAGAGATCTGATTTGAATCCTGGATTTGTCACTTGGAAACTGTGGGGCTGTGAGCAAGTGCAGCCTTGACTTATCCCTCTGGGAAGGAAGCAAGGAAGAAAGAGAAGGAAAGAGAAGACACTGACAATCTTACTGTTAAGGGTTGTTGTGACTGAAGCACTTTTTCAATCTTGAAGTGTACTCTAAATGTGAATTATTACAATAATAAAAATATAACATTTTAATCACAAATATAAATTACTCCTATTTTATTACTCCCCCAGCTTTGATTATTTAAAGTTGCCATAAAATTGGTAATTTCATTATATTACAATAATCATCTTAATAATACAACTGATAAATCATACAGAGCCATCTATAATAGTCCAGTTATATCACTGTGTCAAACTGACTGGGAGTTTAGTGTTGTGGAAAGATACTTAGAATACTGCTTAAGAGGCTTGGGATCTAATCCAGCTTTATACCACTATATAACTAGTTATGTAGTCTTGGGAAAATCACTTAGGGTCTAGACTGAGCTCACCTAAATTCCTATTCAAACAACTTTAAATAACAACTCAAAATGAATTTTGGAGTGACAGAATCTATAAGAGAATGAGGTGAAATAGTTTTCCAGCTAAGACATTTCAGGTTGGCAGGAAAGGTCAGAACAACACAGGCCATGCTGCAGCAAAGCTGGCCTTGGGAGCAGCAGAATTAGTTAGGGGCTTCCATAGCTCTCACACAGTAAGGAGGTCTGACAACTGATCAGGAGATTACAGGGGTCCTTTTGTTAAACCTAGAGGCAGGGCTCTGTTCCTGTATGTGGAACCGTGTCACAGTCCCAAGACGAGGAGTGTTAGCATACCAGGGCACAACTTTAACATAAAGTTAAACATAAAGTTAAAAGTCAAGAAGTAGGTTGGGAAAATGAGCAAACAATGAAAAAGAGACCTGGCTATATAGGTCAATGTGGGTATGGGGAAGATCAAAAGACATTCTCAGAAAAAGACAACAGAGTCAAAACTCCTGTATTCAGAGCCTTAAAAAAAAATGTGAATTGGTCTCAGCCCCTAAAGGAATTCCTGGAAGAGCTCAAAAAGGACTTAAAATCAAATAAGAGTGGTATAGGAAAAATTGGGAAAAGAAATAAGAGAATGATGCAACAAAATCCCAAGAAAAGAGCCAGTACTTTGGTAAAGGAAAGACAAAAAAATACTGGAAAAAAAACCACCTTAAAAAACAGAATGGACTAAATTGAAAAAGAGGCACAGAATCCACTGAAGAGAGGAACTCCTTAAAAAGCAGAATTGACCAAATGGAAGAAGATTCACAAAAATTCACTGAAGATAAGAACTTCTTAGGTTCTCAGCTGTGAATATAAGGTTAATAGGTTGAGAACACCAGAAAGCTTCTAAATCAAATAAATCTTTTATAGTCAAGTCACAAAGCATTTATTAAGTGGCTATTATGGGCATATTTATGTGTTTGAATTATTCCAGGAGGATTCCATCTTTCACCCAACTCTCACCTCCTGCGCACTGACTGTACCCACTTCACCATCTTGGCAGACAAGCTAAACTTAGATTGAGGGTAAGCAGCAGACTTCATTCAGATCTGTCCATAAGTTAGGGGAATGCCTACCCCAAGCATGTGAAGACTTCCCCAGGTGGAATAGGTGAATTAGAACAATTTGTTTCAATGGCTATGAACGCAGCTCAGAGCGTTGTAGAGTACTTCGAGCTTGGTCAGACAGTGAAGATGCCGAGGTCATCCGCTGTTGCAAGGTCCTTCTGAGTTTGTCTTGTCACTGGTCTCTTTGATGAATGAAAAAGAGAATAAGGCTGAAGATTTTGTTCAATCCTGCCTCTCTTAAATCCAATTCACGTACAAGTTGAGACATCATTGTTCCTCTTTGAAAACAAAGGGCAAGTGACAACATCAGCATTCATTCAGCCATTTCAGGTTCCCAAACTTATTTTTTACAGATATGAAGGTCCACACTATCTCAGAAATTCCAACAGTACGTCTGTGAAGGAAGCCTTTCTTACAAAGGTGTTGGTGATGGCACTTACATGGATTAGAACAAGTGTTCACTCTCCTGATCTCAGTGTACTTTTATCACTGTATACAAATACCTATGTTCGTTCTTACGAGTAACCAAATTTAACCTATAAAACTGGTTTCTTGAAGGATATTTAGAATACTTTTTTTTAAATTGGTTTAAATGGCTCACTTTTCTTTCAGCTTCTTGGTAGATCAATAGACCTGAATCGTTTGATTACCCAGCGTATTTCGGCAGCTGTGTACAAGTCTATGGAGCTGGCAATTGGGAGATTTGAAAGTGAGGACCTGACCTCAATAGTTGTAAGTACCGTTGTGCCATAGCATTCAGTTGGGGTTGCATTATATCGTTCATTCCCCTGACTCAGATTCTTTTAGTAGTAATGCAGTTGGATGCTCTTCTCTTTTTACGTAATTTTTAAAAAAAATTCCTTTTTAAAATGGCAAACATAACAGTTATAACAATCAGCTAACATTCATTAAGTGCCAGGCACATTTGTAAATGAAAAAGAAGAAAGAAGCTTGTATAAGTAACTGTGAGCTTCTATTACATACATGTCATTTGTTTTATAAAAAGTGTATAAATATATATGCACACATGCAAATATATGCACATGAATGTATACATGTGTATATATGTGCATATATGTACACATAGATACATATATGCACCCACACTCTATATATGTATGGTTGTACATATATAAAATTCAGCAAGTTAATAATTCAGCTTCTTTATTTATTTGTATCTTTTTCTGGATTTTTTGTGGTCTTTGATAGATTTAAAAAATATTTCATTGGTGTTCTTTTTGTATACCTATCTCAGTCCACTAAACCCTGAGCCACCTATCACTCTCCACCTTAACCTCATCAAGTATAAGTTGTTTTTTGTAACAGATATGTATTGTTTAGGAGAAAGAATCAGCTTATTAGCTCTGCCAGAGAAATTCATCTCTCATTCTCCATCTCTGGTACGTTATCTCTTTGTCAGTGGGAGTGTATTTTGCAGCCATCCTGTTGAAGTGGCTGAGATCCTTATCCCTAAGAGAAGATACCTGACAAATGGAAAATGGTGTTCATAGTTAAGTTGGATGTTTCAAGCACTTCCTTAATATCTGCACTATTTTTATTATAAATACATCATCCTCTGTAAAGAGTAGTGCCATGGTGTGTGTTGAAGGGAATGTGTTTAAAGGTTGGAATGAGAAGAAGCTGCAAGGTTGTAAAGAGCTTTAAATGCCTGAGAGAAGAATTTACATTTAAACCTGGAGGTAATAGAAAGCTACTAGATTTTATTATGTTGGGGGTGGAAGGATACGGGGGAGGGAGGTGGTTAAGGTACGATTCAGGAAAATCATTTTTCAATTGTGTGAAGGATGGACTACAATGGGGAGAGATTTGAGGCAGGAAATTCCATCAGAAAGTATTTCTTGCAACAGTCCAAGCAAGAGGTTATGAGGGTGTGAGCTAGGCTGTGTGAATGGAGATGAGAGGACATAGGCGAGAGATATAGAAAAAGAAATGACAGGATTTGGCAACTTAATGAAGGTATGGAGTGAGCAGGAAGAAAGCAATCAAGTACGTCTCCAGATTTCAAGACTGGTATCCCCTTGGATGGAAGCTCCACTTTTTGTGTCCTTAGGGCATAGCACAGTACTGGGCACATAATAATGCTTAATAAATGTGGATTGATTGATTGGTGGTGGTCCTCTTGACAGTAATTAAGGAATCAGTTTATGGGGGAAAATAATGAGTTCTCTTTTGGAAATGTTGAGTTTGAGATGCTCAGGGGACATTCAATTCGAAATATCCAATAGATGGCTTTTGGTACAGGACTGGAGCTTCAGAAAGATGAAGGAGGGGTGTGCATGCGCGTGTGTATATGTACATGTATGTGTGTCTATACATACATCTGTGTACACATATACATAAACATGTATACATCTACACATATACACACACATATACGTGTATGTACATATGTATATGGGAAGCATCTGCATAGAAGTGATAGCTGAAACCATGAAAATTGACAAGCTCAGAGAATATATAGAGAAAAGAGAGATCATTGCTCTTCAGTGATTTCTTGAAAAGTTTCTTGAAACTTTTCTTCCAGGGAGACCTCACTGCCAACTAAAACCATGAAATAGAGCAGTTCTAGATTTCCTAATGAAACTGATGATAAAAATGTATGACCTTTTTCTACTTGCCATTCTTATCGTGTAATCTCCTTATTCTTGCATGTGGGGTAAAAGAGTGATCTAAGTGCATTGGAAAGAGAATTCTTCTGTAAATCAGCCTGAAGCTCTGATTATGAGTTTATTATTATCATTAAGATTGGTAAGGCAATACGTAGTTTTCAGAAAGACATTTCCATGTTTTTCTTAAAATTACTGAGGGCAATTAATTCATCAGGGGAGATTTTGAATGGGAAGCATTGTCAGATCTAGAGAAGCGTCCAAGGAGAATAGACTCGAAATGGAGTTTATAATTGAGTTGGATATTTCCAACACCTCCTTAATATCTGCATGTATTTTATTCAGAAATATAGTGTCCTATGTAAGGAACAGTAAGTGCAAGTGCTTTCAATCAAGGAACTGACAATCTAGACCTAATTTCTTTGAGACAAAGACTGTCTTAAGCCAGTGGTAAATCAAATATATTTTTAAAGGCTTCCTCTATGTTTAGAGGTATAAATTATTTATATTGTTAGACTGAATTTAATTTCTGGGTCAGAATATGCTCGATAATATATATTTAAGTGGCAGCTAGCTACTTTGAAATTTTGGAACTTGGTTCTAGCTCCATATGATATGAGTAAGTTTATCCAAGCCCTAGTGTAACTTATAAAGTAGGAGTTGGTAAACTTTTGTCCCAATAACTCTATCTGAACTCCCATCTCTTTGTAGGACTTGTAAATTAAAAATTTTTTTTACATCTGTGTATTTATAAATTTGTGTATTTGCAAATGTAAGAGCATTAGCTTATAGGTCATCCCAAACAGGCTTTGAGCCATATCCTGCCTACAGGCTAAAATTTGCTGGTCCCCTCATATGGGATACCGTTCTTAAGTAGTTTGTCCGCACCAAGCCCAGAGAGACAACAGGTTAAAAATATCTGCATTTAAGGGGGCCTGTGATCAGGATATTGAAGAATTTCAAAGGTTGCTTATTGCTAGTTAGTGTAGGCATACTAAACTTTTCAGCTTTGAGTAGTCAAACACAACCTGATAGCTAACAATTTAAGCCAGTTCTTTAAGCATAGGGTTCACATCATATGGGCACTGGATTTACTTGATCCAAAACTCTTTCTGAATTACCTTAGGGCCATATCGCTTACCCCATCATACCTAGGATTAATAAGTCTCTCTTCACTCTACCCCAAAGGATGAGCTTTTAGCATGTTAGAAATTATGGTTTAAAGTAAACTCCTTGAGGATAGAAACTGTTTTTCCCTTTGTCTACATATCCTTAGAACTTCGCATCCAGTAGGTTCTTAATCAATAGCGGTTGAACTATCCAGATGTAAGGTGTTTATTGTTAACATCAAACTATATTCTGTTTCAAAATTTTTATTTTGTTTTTAAGCCCACGTTCTCTCCCTCCACCCTATTCCCAATTCCTCAAGAGGACAAGAAATATGTTACCCATTATACATATGAAGGCATGCAAAACACATTTCTGCGTTAGTCATGTCAATCCGTATTCTAGTTATATGTTCCATTTTTTTGTCTCTTTGTGGCCAGGAGCTGGATGGTCTTGTAGAAATAAATCGAATGACCCACAAACTACTGAGCAAGTACATGACCTTGGACAGCTTTGATGCAATGTTCCGAGAGGCCAATCATAATGTATCAGCACCGTATGGAAGAATCACTCTTCATGTCTTTTGGGAACTCAACTATGACTTTCTCCCAAACTACTGTTACAATGGGTCTACCAACAGGTATGTCCTACTTTGTATGTCCTGATGTTAATCATACCAGATTTCTAAATGGAACACAGGTAGGGGAAACCACTTGTTTAGGTTACTCATTTATAGGTCATAGTTAGAGAGCTGGAAGTGACTTCAAAAACCACCTACTTGGATTTCCTTATTTTACATGAGACCCAAGGACATTAAGTGACTTGCCCAAGAAAGTGTCAGAGGCACGGTTTGAATCCAGAACCTCTGACTCCCAAACCAGATCTCTTTCTCCTGTACTTTTCTGTTTTCTATATTCAGTTATCAGCAAAGATTAGCTTGAAAATCAGAGTTCTCCAGGAGTGACCCTGTTTTTCCATGATACTCCACAGAATTTCCTTCCCCATTTAATCATCTGCAGATAATAAACTTATTTCTTTTTTCCTCTTCTACTCTCTCACTGAAGCTGTCAGAATTCCTTTGAAGTATAATTTGAACTCAGGGTAATACTCTGCCTTTAGAAAGGCCTTTACAGTGCACCTGTGGGCTTGTGTTTGGTAGGGCTGTGTATTGCTTAGTTAGAAGTAAACATTGACTCTTTGCACAATCTAATGCCAGCTCTGTAAATTGGTGATTAACACAACTACTGACTATCCCAAGTTGAATGGCAATAATTTGTAAAATTTTTTGTTTGAGATAGGGAATAAGGTAGGAGGTACTGGGGAGAAAAGCTCTGTTTAATTCAGTTTCTGTATCTCCTTCTTGCTTTAGGTAGAGCTACCTTTGGCCATGCTTGGGAAGACATGGTAATTTAGTTTCCATAGTTAAATTTTAGGGATTTTCCTATTTTCCCTTTTACGGATAAAATTGAAATGAATGTATTTCTTCAACCACCTCCTGTGCCAAGGCTGTAAGCTCTTGAAGCAGGTATTATTTCATTGGCTGGTATTTATATCCCCAGTGCCTAGCATGTCAGCTGGCACATAGGTGATTAATAAATGCTTGTGGCTTGATTAATTGGTGATTTGTCCAAACCTTGAGCTCCTTGTTACCTAGAGGAGCCTGCCTGTAATGCTGAACTGCTAGTTTGGGACAAAAGGGTATATGAGACTTGATTTATGTTAGCAATTAATTCCATTGTGAAACTCCTTTTTCAGGTACCTCTAGATGTCACTGTTCGGTTTTGTAATGGAAATAGTTCAGTCCCCAAATGTAATTAGAGATCATAGCAAATTCTGTTTTGCAGATAGCTCTATCTGATTTTAACAATAAAAGCCAAATTAATTGCTCTACATAAGCCTTGGCCATGGGTAGGTGATAGAGTTGAGCTTTTGTGTACATTTCTGTTTTGCAGAAAGAATGAGAGAGCTAGGGTTGTCCTTGATTTTCAGCAACACACTGTTTGCTTTTCCACTGTCAAGTCTTCAAGATGATTCTTGACTTTGAAGGGAGCCTCATGTTTAAGGCCCTGTGCTAAAAGAATGTGTCTGATTTGGATAGTTAGGTTAATTAAGTTTATGGGCTAGCAGTAGTTTTCTTCTAGTTTGGAAAAAAACCTCTTCCTTTCCAAGTGGGCACACAAGCTCCCATTCTATGTAGTTTTCCATAATAACAATAATGGAATTTATATAGCCGTTCAAAGTGTGTAAAGAGCTTTTATTTGCTGCCTCATGACAACTCTCTTAGGTAGGTGCTATTATTATCATCCCCATTTTACAGATGAGGAAATTGAGACACAAGGTTAAGCAACTTACCTGGGATCGTACATTACGTATCTGAGACATGGTTTGATCTCAGATTTTTTGACCAAAACTTTCACACTATTCCCTGTGTTACTTATCTGCATGGCATATTTTATTTCATGTATTCTTTATATATTAAATCTGTTCTAGTTCAGAAATTCACCAAAGTAATAAAGTCAGGGCTCAAACCCTTTTTATTCAATGAAGGTCATCAGGCCTGAGGACTTCCAGGTGGAACTATGGGACCCCTATGGCCTCTCCCTTCCTCCAACACTGTCATGGTTTTGCATCCCATTGTCATTTCACCCCTAGAATTAAAAAAAAAGGCTTTCTTCTTCCCTACTTTATTTGACATATGTGTGGGCTCTTTCTAAAACCACCCTTCTTCTGATGCCTGGGTGTTTCAGACACTTGACAGAACTGTCATTCTTGCAGCTGAATTAGGAAAAGTGCTAAACTATCAATAGCATTGAATTCAGAGAAATTGAGACAATTCAGTACCTCCCCTGAGGAGAGGGGTAAAACTCTGTACCAAATGTGGCTTCCTAAAAATAACCTACAATATCTGTCAGAAGTAAAGACATTTGACAAATAGAGATGCATATTAAAGAGCTTTGGGGAGGGGATGCTTACCTGCTTCTGAAGGCTTGGAGGAGTCTAATATAAAATAGCTTGGTGCTAACATCATTTCACTTTATCCTAAAATAATAATGAAGATAATAACTAGCATTTATATCTCCCTTTAAGGTTTGCAAAACACTTTACACATGGTCTCTGATCATATTTGGGATGTAGGTGCTATTATGCCCATTTTACAGTTGACAAAACCAAAGCAGATAGAGATGAAATGGTTTGCCAACGGTTATACAGATAGATCTGAGACCAGACTTGAACTCTTTTTTTAAAATGGTGACCCCAAAAACTGAGGGAAGTACAGGTCATCAGATTTTTCAAGGCAAAATTTAAGATTAGCTGCTAGGTAAAAGTCTTAGTCAAATTTCAGAAAGTCCAGAACTGATGCTCATATTCCATAATGTTCCTCCTGATAGCTTTCTAGATCTCAAGATCTAGGTTGTATTTTCTGCTAAAATGATACTTGCATCATGGAGTTGAACTCTGAGTGCAAAGAGAGCTCTGAAGATCCTACTAAGTTGTAAGGACTGTGTGGATAGACCTGTCAAATATTTTCAAAGGGCAGCTAGCCTTTGGTAAAGTTCAGAGAGATTCATTGTTGGGGTTCATTGCAGAGTAACAAATTGTTATGTCACAACAACCCTTGGAAGACTTATCTATTAAGTCCTAAAGACTTTATGATGCAGGTAGATGTAAGTACCCAGGCCAATGAAATCTCATGTACTTAAAAGTATTTAGGAATCCTATTCTGGTGCCTTTGTTAGTTTATTCCTTAGGTAATCATTTTATGTAGTATCCAGCAGAACAGTCCGCCAGGGAGATGAAAGAGGGAACATGAGAGAATGCAGAACAGCTTTTCCTTTTTTTTTTTTAACTTTGGATTCAGCACTCTTTTCCCTTCAGTCATTTCAGTTCTTGCTGAACCCACAAGTTTCTTCTGAAGAGAAACACAGTTGGATTAACGAAGCAGCTGCTTCTACCAAATTTTCATCACTTATAGTATGCTCTTTCAGCCTTCTTAATATGTTACGAGTCTTCAGGAATAACTTGTGATCTGTTTAGAAAGTAGAGACGACTAGAATTTAGTTTTTAAAAAGTTTTCTGAAATGATTGAAAAAAGTCTTTTTGCTTTGCTGTGTACTTTTCTAAGGACTGAAACTTCCTCTAAAAAGGAGCTGAATGAATAAGTGTAGAGTAACTGGGAAGAACTAACTGGTTTCTGAAGCATTCTCATCTACAGATATTCAGGATTTCCTTATTTAGGTGTTTCAGCAGCAGCATGCCAGTCCGGTAGCTTCTCTGGCCAGCTCAAAGCTTACCTGTATCACCATTAAAGGTGGAGTTATTGGACTATTCCAATAATCCCACAAAAATAATTTCTGGAACTTAAGAACTTAGCCCTGTTCAGATGGCTGAAACTTTGGATTATATAAAACATCCTAAGCAAATTTTAATTTCAGAGCTATAGCATCATGATCTTTTGTCAAAAACTAACCTTGATCATGAAGTATCTAGTACAACAGTCATCCAATAAATATTTATCAAGCAACTTCTCTGTGCTGGGAGTTGACTGAACTTGAGTTCCTTCTGGGACAGTGTAGGAATTAAATTTTATATATAGCATTACTTATAGTTGATTTACCTTCAGGAACATCTTTGCTTTGTGATTTTTTTTCCTTAATTTTCATTTTGTTGAACTAATACAGAGATGAAGCGTGTGAAGCAGGATGTCCCTATCACCTGCATTGTCAATTTTATGTCAAGTGTTGACTTGAACTTGAGAGTCTCGGTAAATCTCATGGAGGTTTATAGTTGCTTTAAAATGAAATCGTATGGCTACCTTTTTTTTATTACTGAAACTTAAATATACAATAAGAAAAGAAAAATAAATATTATGAACTGAAATATTGAAATTTAAATTCAAAATAAGAAAATAAAAAAAGCATGTCAGGTGCACAGCAGATCGTAAGAGGGAATTCAGGATATATAGAAAATTTCCATTTCAAGAAAATCTGTATAATACTACGTGTTGTGTTAGAGTTGTCATTTTTTCTGTGCTTCCTTGTTAGTTTTCTTTTGTTCTCTGCTGTGTACTTTTTATTTTGTTGTTTTTTCCCCCTCTCCCCAGAAAGATACAATTAAGTACAGATATATTTATATATGGATAAAGATACACGTATACATACACATATATGTGCACACATATACACACACGCATATGCTTTCCCTAACAAATTCTATCTTTGTTTTTATCTTTATATATATCTCTTATTTCCTTTCCCTCCTAACTCCTCTACTTTACTTCTGCCCTTTACCCTCCCTCCAAGGATCTTTCCCTTATCCTCCCATTCTTATAAATCTAAAACCTTTCTATTCCCCCATTTGAGAAATACTCCCACCCTCCCCTCTAAAGATCCTCCCTTAATCTCCCATTCCCGTTAATCTAAACACCCTTCTATACCTCCTGTCTTTTAACCTTTCCCCTCATCTTCCCCTCTAGAGATCCTTCCCTTATCTTCTCCCACCATCCCCTTAGCATTTAATTTTTTTCTGAATTTAGAAGACTGTGTTATACTCTTCTACATATATATGTATATATATATATATATGTGTGTGTGTGTGTGTGTATGTATATGTATATATATTGTTCCCTCTTGAACTCATTTCCAGTGAAAGCAGGCTTCCATAAGTACCAACCCTCTTCCCCTGTTCAATTCCTCTGTGTTGGTTCTTCCTCTCACACCTCATTTATATAAAAGTTACTCTTTTCAGCTGTTTCCTAAATAGTTTACCCCAGTCTTTCTTACTAACAACAATCTTAGACGTGTTTTACATTTTATATACATAAAAGGTAAACAGTGTGTCCTTATTTGAGTCCCTTGTAATTAGTCTTTGGTGTGTATCTTATATTATCTCTTGGATCTTGTATATCAAATCTTCTATTAAGTTCAGTTTTTTTTTAAATTAATAAAGTCCTGAAAGTCTGACAGTTTCATGAAATGTCCATTTTTTTTCATTCAGGATTATTGGATATGATATTTTTGGCCAGAACTCCAGTTCTTTTGCTTTTCAGTATGTACTGTTCCAAGATCTGTGAGCTTTTAGTGTCACTGTTGTTAAGTCTTGTGTGATTCTAATCGCCATATTTAAATTATTTTTGTCTTGTTACTCATAATATTTTGTCTTTGAGCTGGGGGGGTTTGGAATTTGACTATAATATTCCTGTGGGTTTTCTCCATAGGATCTCTTTCAGGTGGTGATCAGTGGATTTTTTCTATTTCTACTTTCCCCTCTTGTTTTAATGCTTCCAGACAATTTTCTTTAATTATTTTTTTATTATTGTATCAAGATTCTTTTTTTGATCATAGTTTGCAGGTGGTCCAGTTATTCTTATGTTTTCTTGATCTGTTCTCTAGATCAGTTTTTTTTAATGTTTTACATTCTCTTCTATTTTTTTCATTCCTTATATTTTGTTTTATTATTTTTCAATCTCTTATAACTTAACTGGCTTTCCCTTGCCCAATTCTGATTTTCAAGGAATCATTTTCTTCTTTTAAGATTCTGGTTCTCTTTTTCTGAATGGTTATGGCTATCATTTTTAATGCTTCTTTCGATGAAGAAATTCTCATGCTGATGTGATCTGTACAAGAAATTGATACACTGAAGTCCGTCCTACACATGTATCTTCCTTCCTTTATTTCTCTTTTTTCATCCTCCTGCTTCATTCACTCCTGTCATTTCAGACATTGTAAGTTTTTGAATTTTTTTTTTGTCAAATGTACTATATTAGTTATTTTTCAAAGCCTGTAAAAGTCAAAATTTTGTGACATAGTGTGATGTGCTGGATAGAGAGCCAGCCTTTGAGTTAAGAAGACCCAGGGTTTGAGTCCCACTTCAGACACATACTTTGCAAACAAGCTTTTTAAAGTTCTCAGTGCCTTGGAAAATTTCTAAGACTGTTAGTTGCAAAAAACCCAACAAAAACACCTTTCCTCTTTCTGCAATAGTGGGGTAGTTTTCTTCTGTTTCCTCTACCCAGGAAATCTGAAAACCTAAAGAAGTAGCCAGGCCAGGATTACAGCACTGTGAAAATAAACAATTATATACACACATGTAGATATATGCACATAATATGAATATAAATAGTATATCCATATACATATTATACACACGTGTATGTGTGTGCACTTAGTATATACATGGGCATATGCCATATATATCCATGTGTATATTATACATATATAATATTCTTTTTTAAAGATTTACAGAGCACTAGATGTAGATTATTGTATTTCAACTTCACAACCATCCTGGGAAAGTATTACAGATATTATTTACCCTGTTTTACAATTTAGGAAACAGGCTCAAAGAGGGTGAGGGGGGCAGCATTTGAGGTCGAAAGATCTGTGTTCCAATTCTGTTTCTAACACTACCTGTGTGACCTCAGCTAAGTCACTTAACCTCTCTGGGCTGTAGTTTCCATATGTATAAAACAAAGAGGTTAAGTCAGCTGGCTTCTGTAGTTTCTTCCAGCTCTAAATCTCTCATTCTGTGATCTAGTACCTGTGTGACTTTGGATAATTCACTTCTCTATGGGATTGATTTTGCAGATCATAGTAGCTAATATTTCTATAATGATCCCTATGTGTCAGACACAGTTCTGAGTGCTGTACTATTATTTTTCTCCTTTGAGCTTCACAGCAATATTAGGAAGTAGCTGCTATTACTGTCTCCATTTTACAGATGAGGAAACTTGAGGCCAGCAGAGATTAAATGACTTGTGCAGGGTCGCACATTTACAGCTAGTAAGTGGCTGAGACTGGATTTGAATTAAAGTCTTCCTGACCCCAGGCCAAATGGATTAGATCAATTGATCAGCAAGCATTTATTAAGCCCCTGCTCTGTGCAAAGCTCTTCATATTTTAAATATAAAAATATTTAGCGCAGGGGATACAGAGACAAAAAATGCCTTGTAGTCTTTGAGGGAAAACATGTTTATCTGCAAGACATCTATGAGATAAACACAAGGTAATGGTTGTGAGAGTTCAGCAGCCCCGGCCAGGACTGGGCAAAGGCCTTCAGAACATGGCTGTCATGTGGAGCTTTAAAGGAAATCAGGGGTCCCAGAAGGCAGAAGTGAGGAGGGAGGTTTCCTGCAGGAAGTGGGTCTAGCTTGTGAAGATTCACTGGTGATGATGTCTAACCGGGAGCAGTGTGTCTGTGGAGCGCCACGATGGCCGGGTCAGCAGCAGCACAGAGTTTATGGAGTTACAATACCATAAGGCTGGAGGAGTTGTGAGTCACTGGCGTTTATAGTCTCAGTCCTTGATTTAGAGACAGGACTTGAGCCAAAGACCCCACTGGCTAGCAGTGCAGCTTACGACACTTGGCCAGCAAATCGATTTCCTAGGGCAGTTAGGTAGCACTGTAGATAGAAGACCTGGTCTGGAGTCAGGAAGAACTGTGTTCTGATCTGACCTCATGTTGTGTGATCCTGGACCAGGGGGTGGGGGGAACATTTGAGGACCTCAAGCCTGCAGGTTCCTCCCACCTGGCCTAGGCCAGTCACTTAACCTCTAGTTGCCTCAGTTTCCTCATCTGTAAAATGGAGATAATAGCACTTGCAGGGTTTTGTGAAGATCAGGTGATATTTTTGTAAAGCACTTAGCACATAGTGCCATGGCTATATAAATGTTAACTGGCATTCTGATTCTCATTCTCATTATTCCTCAACTGCCCTTCCCCCTTGATGCAGACAGACGTCATATTTTATAACCCATTTCCCCTAATGCTGAAACTAAATGGAAAATTGTTAATGGATTGCATGTCCTGCTCCCTAATCTGACCAGATTTGATATGTGTTACAGTAATCAGTTTTAAATGGGTCATTTTATTTGATGGTGCTTTCTCACGTCAGGGAGGCAAAGGCAGTGACATTTCAGAGAGGCAGCAGAGGGGACTGATAGTGTAAGGGGGGAAAATAGTATATAGAGAAATAGTGGTAGATCATTGCTTATTGCTAGGATTTAAGTTAACGTAAGGCTTATCTTCGTGATGCAGTGTAAAAGTTAAAAATGTTAAAACCTGCTTGGTAGTAAGAGGTCGAATAACCTGGGATCAATGCTATTTTAGGAATTTAGGCATAATTATAATCTCTGTAACAAATGGATTTTTCCATGAGGGTTTTCAAAGTCACATTGTATTTGCTGTATTAACCTACCTCTCTCAAAGAGACTAGTTCCTCAGTTTTGTTTATTTTTAGCTCTAAAATGAAGCATTCAGGTAGCAGACATATAGTGTAATGAACCTTACAGAGCTCCACGTAATTGAAATTGTTTAAAGGTGAATAGCCATTCTGTAAGTCTGTGGAATTTTTAGCTAGAACCATTGAAGCATGCAAGGTTGGAGCCAGAGATCATTTGGCTCAGAGGCTCTTAACCCTGGGGTCCATGGATAGACTTCGCCTGGTAGGAACTCAGGAAAGAAATTACATCCTTATTTCCACTAAAATCTAACTGAAATATAGTATTTCATTCAATTATTTTAAAACATCGCTCTGAGAAGGAGCATCCGTTGGCTTTACCAGCCTGCCAAAAGGTTTCTGTGACACACAAAAAAGTAAGAACTCCCTGTCTTTTCTCTTATCCTTTCTTTTTTTTTAAACTTTTATTAATTAACTTATTTGTTTTCAGTTTCAACAATCACTTCCATAAGTTTTAAATTTTCTCCCTCTATCCCCAAGATGGCATGCAATCTGATATGGGTTCTACACATACATTCCCATTAAACACATTTTCACATTAGTCATGTCGCATGGAAGAATTAAAATGAAAGGGAGAAACCATGAGAAAAACCAAAACATAAGAGGAAATAGTCTGCTTCATTCTGTGTTCTTTCTCTGGATGTGAATGGCATTTTGCCTCAAGAGTCCTTTGGGAATGGTTTAGGTCCTTGCATTGCTGTGAAGGGCTAGGTCTACCAGAAAAGGTCCTCGCACACTGTGGCTGATACTGGATATAATGTTCTTCTGGTTCTGCTCATTTCACTCAGCATCAGTTCATATAAATCCTTCCAGGGCTCACTGAAGTTCTCCTGTTCCATATCCTTTCATTTGTCGATGAGGTCCCTGAAGGTTAAGTGACTTGCCTAAAGTCATGTTTGTTTTCTTTCCACAAGAGGTCCTTACTCCTCCTTCCCTGCTGTGTCCCCCAAATATTAGCTATCCAGATAAGTCAAAGAAACTCAAGGTAGGATAAGCAATATACCTTTTAAAAAAATGTAGCTTATATATGGCAAGATAATTTCCATTATTATCCATCAAGAATCACCAAAAAATACTTAATGTTGGGTACTTCCAGTGTCTGTGATAAGCATCATGTATATATTCTGAGATACTTTATTGGAATAGATTTAAGACAGAAGTTTGTCCGAGTACCACAAGAACATTCCAAATGTAAGCTTTTTAAAAAGGCTTTAAATAAGTCTTTTTTTAAACTAATGCCATAAATTGGATTTTGATTGAGTCACATTTTATATTTATTTGCTAGTCCAATGGGTAGAACCTTTCAGTTTAAACTAAACTTTGACAGAACCCATTTGGTATGGGCAGTGGATAGAGCACAAGGGGCCTGGAGTTAGGATGTCTTGTGGTCAGATCTGGCCTCAGATACTGGTTGTGTCCGTTTGCCTCAGTTTCCTCAATTGTAAAATGGAGATAATAATAGCACCTACTTCCCAGAGTTGTTGTGAGGGATCAAATGAGCTATTATTTGTAATGTACTTATTAGCACAGTACCTGGCACATAGTATATCCTGTATACCCTATATTATTATTAAGATCCTCTAAAATTATTATTTTAAGGCCCATTAACATAATAGCATAAGGTTCATTCAAAAAAAATTAAAAAAAAAACTTGCAGTGTTTCACGGTTCCTTACAGTGTAGATCGAGAAACATTGAGCTGGCCTTACAGTCTTCTGCTGAAGCCCTGATCTGATTCTTCACCATGATAACTTTGGGCTGTCAAGTGCTATGAGAGTGTAATACCTGCCATAGCAGGTCCTTACCAAGGCGGAAATGCTATGGCATCCGAGGGCCCGCCTGTGTCTGAGTTCAGAAAAGGCTCTGTATCAGAAGGTTGACCACCAGGTGACTTGTTGGGGGCTGTAACAGTTCAGTGCAGGTATGGCAGGAGTTGTGATCTCCGTAGATTCAGAACAGATCTAGCCTGTTGGAAAGACAGATCCTTGAAATATTGAGGTAAGCCTCAGAATATTTGAAATTATTTTATTCAGAAAACAATCCCTTTAATAAATTCACTTGTTCGGTGGACTTCAGAAAAACCTGGTAAGCTTTATCTGAACTAATGCTGAGCGAAATGAGCAGAACCAGGAGAATGTTATACACAGTAACGACCGTGGTGTACGAGAACTGTTTCTGATAGACTTAACCCTTCACAACGATGCAAGGACCTAAAACATTTTCAAAGGACTCTGACACAAAATGCCATCCATATCCAGAAAAAGAACTATAGAATCAGAATGCAGAACGAAGCAGACTATTTTCTCTTGCGTTATGTTTTGGTTTTTCTCATGGTTTCTCCTTTTTGTTATGTGAAAACGTGTTTAATAAAAATGTGTAGAACTGATACAAGATTGCATGCTGTCTTGGGTAGGGAGTGGGAAAAAGTTTGAAACATATGGAAGTGATTGTTGAAAACTGAAAACAAATTAATAAAAAACATTCACTGTTGCTGAACCTCTCTGAATATGTGCTACATTTATTCTTTTATTGATTTTTGCTACTCTATTCTTGATACATTATATCTATTATGAGGAAGCTAAGTTGCTCAGTGTCTAGAATGCTTGGCCTGGAGTCAGGAAGACCTGAATTCAAATGTGGCCTTAGATACTTACTAGCTGTGTGACCTTGAGCAAGTCACTCAGCCTGTTTGCCTTAATCAGGAGAAGGAAATGGCAAACCACTCCATATCTTTGCAAGAAAACCCCAAAGACAGTGTGGTCCATGAGGTCACAAAGAGTCAGACACGATGGGATGACACAACAAATGTATTATATCTACGCTTTTCTTGATACATTATTATACTTAACTATAGGTGTTAGATTTTTTGCTCTACTACAGTGGAAGCTCTTTGAGATCAAAAACTGCTTAATTTTTATCTTTTTATCTCCAGTGTAACGTAACTCAGTGCTGGGTAGATGGTAGAGGTTCAGTAAATGCTTGTTAAATTGCATTTCCTTTTTCAGTTTTTAATTTAGGTATAATCTGTTTTGATTGAGGAATGATTTACTGAATAATCAACCAATAAATGTTTATTGAGTGCCTACGCATTGTGTAAGAGATGGCTCCTACCCTTGAAATATTTATCTTTTGGTTGGGAAGAAAAAACACTTGCTTACTTGAATCCAAAATTGAAGATGCTCTGTTTAATGCAGGCATTCCTAGCTATCTTAGAGACACTTTAAGAATGATCTGTAGAGTTCAGAGCTCCCTACCATTCCCCATGCTGCCCGGCATCACCATCCCACCATTCTGCTACAAATCAGAATGCCCATGAAACACTTGACTTAGAGGAAGGAGTACAGTAAGCCCTGTTCTTCAAAATTCTAAAAGCTAGAACTCCTTGTTATTGATACTTAGTGTATTTAAACTGCCATGTAAATATAAATGTATTCTTATTATACTTGACGTGTTAATAGAAAATTTTGCAGAATAATGCTTTTGAGATACTTTAGTAAAATAAATGATTTTGTGAACCATTAAAGACAAAAACCATGTTGAATATAGTTCAGTTCCTTTTTGTAAGTCTTTGACAGCTGAATATTTGCAGGGATTGTAGATTTAGCTTTAAAGGGCAACTTATTCCCTTATTTTACAGGTAAGGAAATTGAGAAATCCAGTTGGTTAACTGACTTTACTTAGAGAAAACATCAGAAGGAGGATTTTGTTGTGGTTTATTCATTTCAGTTGTGTCCAACTCTTTGTGACCCCATTTGGGGATTTTCTTGGCAAAGATACTGGAGTAGTTTCCCATTTCCTTTTCTAGAGCACTTAACAGATGAAGAAACTGAGGAAAGTAGAGTTAAGTGATTGGCCCTGGGTCATGTAGCTAGTGTCTGAGGCCAGATTTGAACTCGGGAAGAGTAGTCTTCCTGACTCCAGGCCCATCGTTCCAACCATTCTGCTATCCAGCTGTCCTGGATAGATAGATACTATCTATCTGGGGTCGAAAAGTCTTAGTTCACATCCTTCCATTGTATATAGATAGAGTTAACCTGATGATTGCATTTACCTAAATATCTCCAGAAAGTAAAAGAGGTATTTAGTGTAAAGCATTTTGCAAACCTGAAAACGTTATGCTATATGAGCTGTTCTTTATTTTATTTGTTCTTTAGTGGAAATGTGAAGATTAATTAGTGAAAAAGACCCTGAATTTTGAAGCTCCTTAGCGCAAAGGTCTTTCCGTTAATGATATTTTATATAATTTTTTTTCTTTTAGATTTGTTCGAACAGTGTTGCCATTTTCTCAGGAATTTCAAAGAGATAAGCAGCCTAACGCGCAGCCCCAGTATCTTCATGGATCTAAGGTAAACCTTCATGATGTTATTGTTATACCTTTGGAAGGAAATCTGTGGGTTAACAGTGGAATAAATTTCTAATTTTAATCTTCACACATTTAGCACAGGATTTTTTTTTGTATTGATGTGGTGGTAGCTCTTTAAACTTGAAAAGTAAGGTTGAAAGTACAGTTTTCTTCCATCTCATTAGCAGCTTGCTTGCTGAAGGAATAATCCTTCAGAAGTGATTCTTACGTCTTTGCCATTGCAAATCAGAAGTGAAAATGAATAGTAGAGTTGGCTTGAAATTCGATAAAACTATAATATTATAAAGCCTTTTACTTTCCTACTAATTTATTTACACTTGGGGGTAAAACACATTTCTCCATGGAGGAAGGGCTCTTAGTACGTTACATGGGAAGCTTCTAATGTGGACAATGTTCTTGTCCTTTAACCAAACTAGGTCTAACAAGGGCACTGTTAGATTTTTTCTCCCTTAATATTTTTTCTCAATTACATATAAACAAATTTTTTAACACTTTTTTTAAATTTGGAGTTCCCCATTCATTCCCTTCATCTCTTCACTTCCCTGTCTTTGCAAAGGCAAACAGTTTTCATATAGAACATTTCCATATGAGCCATATTGCAAAAGAAAATGCAAATCAACAAGAAAAAAAAGAAAATTTTAAAAAATATGCTTCAGTCTGCATTCAGATTCCACCGCTTCTTTCTTTGGAGGTGGATGGCTGTACTGTTGCATTTTATTCCTCCTTATTCATTTTGGCAATATTTCTTTTTCCTTACTTACCTGAAAACTTCAAGGAGATAGTTTCAGATAGTAACTTTTAATTTTCAGAGTTTGAATATTCTTTTCCCTTTAAAAATACAATCATTCATACATTATTTTTATGATCAAGCATAGATCCTCTGAAACTTCTGAAGGTTATAACCTTACTCTTGGGGTAGCTAAGTGGTGCAGTGGATGGAGAGGTGGGCCTGCAGTCTGGAAGACCTGAGTTCAGATCCAGCCTCAGACACTTATCTGTGACCCTGGGCAAGTCACATAACCCTGTTTGCCTCAGTTGCCCAATCTGTAAAATGATTGGAGAAGAAAATGGTAAATCACTCTAGTATCTTTGGCAAGAAAATGAAGGGTCAGACATGACTGAAAACAACTGAACAAAAACTTTTTTTGTGGTTTGTTAATCTGAGTAAAGTCAGAGAAGAAATTGGGTCTGTTCTGAGAAATTGGAGAGCCTGAGAGAAATTGGAGGAATTTTTAGGTTGTAGGCTGTTGGTTATTTTAGGAGCTATGAACCTCTTCAAGGTTAAAGTTAAAGCAAAGTGGCGTAGCAGAGAGAGATTTTGTACTATTGGGTCATAATATTGTGTGATACTAGGTGTATGGTGCTGGGCACCTCACATTACCTGTTGGAGCTTTAGTTTCACTGTCTGGAAAATGGAGCTAAGGATACTAACTTTTCTTACTGTGCAGGGTAGTTGTGAGGAAAGTGTTCTCTAAAACAAAGTTGAATGTTCATATAAGTACATGCCATTCAGGAATCTATGCTGTCATATATAGATTCCCTCCATCAGAAAGCAGTTGATGATCTTCATGTGTTGCTGAGGCCAAAAATATTCAACAGTCCTTGGAGGCCATCCTGCAACTGATGAACATCTGTGCACTTGGCAAGGCAGTAGTTAGACCTGCGATAGGTCTGGACCTCAAACCTCTCCTGTTTTGTACTGTAGTGAACATAATCTTCAAGGACTTAGGGTTACCTTTAAAGCGTGATGAGGAGTCATAGTAGGTCTTGAGACAGAATTCTGTGCATGCAGACAGAATTGCTGATGCTTCTGTACCTCTCATGACTGGCCAGCTGGTGCTCCAGGTTACCTGAGCACTGGTTATAGAGATAGGCAGGCGTCTTCTTCAGAGCTCACTCCTTCTGTCATTTCTCTTTTAATTAATTCACAATCATTTATTAAACCTGCTATGTGCCAAGCACTGTGTTAGGCACCCAAGGAGACTGATAATGATAATTGCTAGCATTTGCATAGCATTTTAAAGTTCTCAGAGTGTTTTACAAATTTTATCTCATTTTGTCTTCACAACAACCCTGGGAGATATGTGCCATTATTATACCTTTTTTTTTTTAGCAGATGAGGAAACTGAGGCTTAGATGGATTAAAACAGTCATTCAATAAAGATCAAAACAATAGGTGGTATGGTGAATAGAGCACTGGGCTTGGAATTAGGAAGACTATTGTTATGAGTTCAAATATGGCCCCAGACACTTACTATCTGTGTGACCCTGGGCAAGTCACTTAACTGTCTTTGCCTCAGTTCCTTCATCTGTAAAATTGAGTTGGAGAAGGAAATTGCAAAACCACTCCAGTATCTTTACCAAGAAAACCCCCAGTAGGGTCACACACAATTGAAACCGAGCAACAAGATGTGTCTGTTTCGTTGCAAGCATTGTGCTACAAAACCCTGCCTCAGGGAGTTTACAGTCTAATGGATGAGACAACATGGAAACAAATCTATACAGAGCAAGCTGTGTACAGGATTCATGGGAGATGATTAAAAGAGGGAAGCCAGTGGAATTAAGAAAGGTTGGAAAAGGTTTCCTGTAGAAGGTGAGATGTTAGTTGGGATTTGAAGGAAGCCAGGAAAGCAAGAAAACAGAGAGGTGGAGAGAGAACATTTTTGGCACGGGGGATGGCCATTGAAAATAACCAGAGCAGAGAGATGAAATGTCTTGTTTATGGAACAGCTAGGAGGCCGGTGTTGCTGGATTGAAAACTGCTTGGTGAAGAGTAAGAGAGAAAGATCGGAGGGAACTAGGTTATGAAGGGCTGTGAATGCCAAACAGACCATTCTGAATTTGATCCTGGAGGCAGTAGGGAGCCACTGGAGTTTATTGAGTAAGTGGGAGGGTGGAGTATGACATGATTGGACCTACCCTTAAGGAAAATTACGTTAGTGGCTGGATGGAAGATGGATTAGAGTGGGAGAGATTGGTTGCAGGTAGACCAACCAGCAGGCCATTGCAGAAGTCCAGGTGTGAGGTGATGAGGACCTGCAGTAGAGCGGTGGAAATGATAGAGGAGAAGAGGGGGCATCTTGGAGAGATGATGTAAAGGTGAAATGGGAAGGACTTGGCAATAGGTTGGATATCGGGGGTGGGAGTGGCAAGAGACAGTGAGGAATCCACTAGGCTGAGAGTCTAGAAGACTGGAAGGATGATTTTACTCTACAATAATAGGAACTAGGAGGTAGGAAGGGTTTAGGGGAAAAGATAATGGCCATGATGAGTTTCAGATATCTACTGGATGTCTAGTTTGAGATGTCTGAAAGGCAATTTGGAAGTCAGCAGAGAGAATGGGACAGGAAAGGTATGGTCATTAAATCTATGGGAGCTGATGGGATCTCCACGTAGTATAGAGGGAGAAGAGAACTCAGTAGTTCGAGGGTGTCATCTAGAGGAAGATCCAGCAAAGGAGATAGAGAAGAGGAAATAGGTGGGAGGAGAACTGGGGGGAGAGTGGGACCCTAAAAACATAGAGATTAGAGAGTAACCAGGAGAGAGTAATCAGCATTGTCGGGGCTGTAGAGAGATCAAGGAGAATAAGAATTGAGAAGAGGCCATTAGAATTGGCCACTAAGAGATCGGTGGTAATTTTGGAGCTAGCACTAGATGGAAGGATAAGGCCAGAGGCCAGATTGTAGGACATTAGGAGGAAAGTAATAGGAAAGGGGAGACATCTATTGTAGATGGCCTTTTCGAGGCTACAAAAAGTGAAGAAAAATAGGCTAGAAGGATCAAGTGAGGGGTTTTTCAGAATAGGAAGACATGAGTATGTTTGTAGGCAATAGGAAATATGAAGGAGAGATTGAAAATAAGTGAAATAATGAGTATGAAAGAGGGCCCAATCTGCTGGAGGAGATGGGATGGAGTAGGAACGTTTGTACAAGTAGCAAGGTTCGCCTTGCTAAGGAGTAAGGTCATTTCATCATGTGAGACAGGAATGAAGGAGGACAGTGGTAGAAGACACCGGAATGATAGGAGGTACAGGAGAGGGGAGAAGAGGGAGCTCATGGCCAATTTCAGTAAAATATGAGACAAGATTCTTAGCTGAGAGTGGGAGGTTTGAAGAGGGATGAAAAGATTTCAAAAAGCTGCTGTGGAGAGTGGGATAGTAAATTGATAGGGAAGTATAATAGGATTACCTCGCAGCAGTGAGGGCCTAATTGAATTACGTAACATGAATTTATAGTGGAATCAGCCAGAGCCATTATGTTATTTTTCTCTACCTTCTTTCAGCGGTACGTGCGTAGGAGTAAAGGTGACTAATGGTGGAAGTGCTCCAGACTGAGTTTTGTCTGGGTATGATCAGTGATATGATAAAGGGGAGGACAGTGGAGAGTGGAATTGGTTCACTAAGGGGTCAAGATGGGGAGGAGAGAGTGACTAGTGCCAGAGGGCTAGGGGGCAGATGACCAGGGAGAGAAATGCGGGGCTGGGCAACTGGATGTCATGAGTCAGATGACAAATAGGATTTTGTAAGGGAAGGCAGAAGGTGAGGTGAAAAGCCCATACATTATGGGTGGATAAAGTTATTTTGTTTTTTTTAAAGAATTCTGAACAGGAGGTGGGAGTCTTGAAGTCAGAGGGAAGGCTGCTCTTTTCCACATCTCTGCTGGGAGATTGTCCTGGCATCAGGCGGTGGTGGATACCTTGTGGTGGCACAGATTGGTGGCTTTGGGGCAGATCTAAGAGACTCAGCCTGGCTCTTAGCAGCCTTTCTTTAGGGGATACACCATGACTTTTCCAGATAGATAGTAAGTATCTGATGCTGAATTTAAGTTCAGGACTTTAAAGACTCCACGTCTAACGCTCGGTCCACTGTGCCATCTACCACTTAATGAATCTTGGGTTATAGCCTGCTGTGCAGGTATATTCTGTGTCTTACATGCACAAAACTAAAAGACAATGTCAGAGTATTGGCATATTTCCTGATTCTCCCTCTTGAGTGTAGCCTATTTTTCTCTACCGCTCTTAATTTATACTCTGCATGATGGAGACCAGATACCCTATCTTTCTTCTCAAACCTTATGCTCTTTTCCTTTCCTTTCCCTGTGGGGTTAAACTCAGTTAACTTTCTCTTCCAAAAGGGCAATCATAATGCTATTTCAGGTTCTGTGTTCTCCCACACCCAAGCAGCTGCCAAATGCACTTAATTTCTTCAAGCTCTCTTTATATCTGCACTTCTGTGCAAAAAAGGTCATTTCTTCAGCTATTACACCTTCCCTTTTTTATCTCCTTGTTTTTTTCCTCCTTTTTTGCTTCATCTTCTAGTGTTATTCCATTCCTTATGGTCATATATTTTGTATTTATTGATGGAATGTACTTTTTAAAAAATCTCTGCATTTTTCTACCCATATCCATGCAGATAAATGTTGCATACATTTAGAAAGGAAGAGTGCACATATGGTTAATGCCATTACTCCATCAAGCCAGAGGGGACCTTTTCCAGTGCTTTTTCTTGACTGAATGTTAAGTACCAAAACACCTTCAATGGTACCAAGTATAGAGAGTACTGGCTCAGTAATGAATAGTTATAAATTGTTAGAGCTGTGTATCCCCAGCTAGGTAATGCATCTCTCAGGTAAAGTGTTATAATTGGCAATATCCTCCCCCTTGATCCCAGCTTTGTAAGGTTATATTCAGCTGTCTTCAAATTCCATATGCTGCAATGGACAGATTAGACATATTTCCTAAAGTGCTTTCACTTTGCATCTGTGTGATAGCCTGCCTCCTAAACCCCTCAGAACAGGTATACTCTAGTAGTCATTTATCTGAATGCTAGGATTCAGTAGTAACTGTACGTTTTGGGAGAGTCGTGTAGCAGGGATGTGGGAGGAAGGATCTCTAAGCATTGCCTGCTTCGGCGATAGTTGTTCTTCCCCGATACTTTTCCTTTCATAAGGTATCATTCTGTTCCATGAAAGTACTTCTGCCCATATTTTCAGGGGCTCAGAGCTATGAAAATAATATCCTACTTAATAACAAAGTAGAGACAATTGGTGTGTCAGTGAGACAAGGCAAAGAGATATATGAAGATGTGTTTGAAAATCAAAATAGCATTTTCGGTTCAATTACAAAAATTACTCTTCTCCCAAAATACATCCTGTTATAAGTTTGAAGTGATGATGGTGTGCAAATATATGTATGTGTGTATACACATGCGCGCACACACACACATTACAACAAGCCATATGTAGACAATTTTCCAAAATGTCTTCTTTACCTCCTTCCTTATTTCCAAAAGGTGGGGGACTTCGAGGCATAATATCATACATATTATCAGACAAGATTTCTGCGATGGATGTTTTTGCCTGATTGTTTTTCTTTGTCACAAAATAAGGTTTACTCGTGAGGGGTGGGGAGGATGGAAAAAGAATCCATCAACAAGCATTTATTATGTGCCTGCTGTGTACCAGTCCTTTCCTCAGACATTTGTTGAGAAGGAAAAACATGTAGAAATATGGAAAGAATGTATGCAAAATTTAATAAACAGCAGTTTAGGGAGAAAGGGCTTTAGCCTTTAGGGAAGGGGGATTAAGAAAGATGGGTGGTATAGGAGGTAGTGCTAGATCTGAGTCTCAGAGAAAACAAGGTATTCTGTGAAATAGCAAGGAGGAGATCAGTCACCATCAAGAAGTGGGAGCCTCAGGAATGGAAGGTCTTGTGTGAGGAGCTGCCAGGGGGCCATCCTTACATCACAGAGTACAGAAAGGGAAGCAAAGGGTAAGGAAAAACTGGAAACACAGAAGGGGTCAGGCTACAAAAGGCTTTTAAAGCCAAGTAGAGGATTTTCTATGTGATCCTGGAGGTCATTGGGAGCCAGTGGAGTTTATTGATTGGATGGGTGTGGGAGTGTTTTCAGGACATCAGTTTGACAAATGAGTGAAGGATGAACTAGAACGCAGTCTTGAGGCAGGGAGTGAATCCAGGACCCTCAATAAAATCACCGCATTTACGGCCTTTAATGTCTACTGACTTTTCTTAGCAGCAATTAAGATGTTCTCTTTCCCCATCAATAACCATTGCAGCGTTCTGTTCAGCTTTCTCCTCTCACTTGATTCACCTTCATGAAAAAATGTTGCTTTCTTTCAGGTCATGGGGTTAGAAATGGAAGATCATGTTGTTCAACCCCTTTATTTTATAGATGAGGAAACTGAGGCACAGACAAGTGAAGTGACTTGCCCAGACTTATATACGAAGTATACAAGCAGCTAGGTGGCACAGTGGATAGAGTCTGAGCTCAACTTGGGCCTCAGACAGTTCGTAGCTTGGGTAGTCCTGGCTAAGTCACTTTACTTCAGTTTCCTCATCTATAAAATGGGAATAGTGAAAGCACCTACTTCTGGGGGTTGTTGTGAGAATAAAATGAGGTCATATTTGTAAAGCCCTTTGCAAACCCAGTGCACCATATAAATGCAAGCTATTATTATTAAGCTGGCAGTGCTAGGATTTGAACAGTTACTACCACTACTACTACTACCATTCATGCTAAGTGCTTTTAAAAATACTTTTGTCTCCTTTGATTCTCCCATCAGTCTTAGGAGGTACTACTGTTATCCTCAGCTGAGGAAACTGAGGCAAACAGAGGCCCAGTGCTTGATTGACAACTCCATCTAGCTGCCCATAGCTGACTTCAGGTTCTTCAGTCTCAAATCCAGCCCTCTTTGCAGTAGCACATCTAGTGATATTGCCAACCAAGCATGCTAAGCCAGGGTGGTGTTCTTCTGTGACTGTGACAGGGACCTTGCCTCTGACTACTTGTTTGCTTCTGGATTCAGGAATACCTGCTCCAGGGATTCCTCACTTCTGGGTACTTAGATGCTTGGCTTCTGCTGCATCTTTTCGTTATTAACCATGGTCCCTCCTAATTCTCATTTTAGTAGCAGCCCTTGCACTAAACAGAATGCTGGCAGCTCCATTGCCCACTTGTCTGCAGGGGGATGGTTTCACTGTATACAGTTTGGCACCTTGGAGAACTTTTCCGACCTAGAGTTAGGTGACCATAAGTATGCAGGGTGTCCCATTTTGTGGTTACAGAAGGAAGAGGTTTCTCTGGTTGAGGTGTTGTCAGTGACTAAAACAACAAAATTCCCCCAAACCACCCCATACTCCCTCAGTTTACCTAATCATGATTAATGGTGAGTTGAAATACAAGTAAATTGAGGATTAGCTGGCGATTTTAAGAGGGATGAGTCAGGTTGCATTATTTTCATGCCTAGTGCGATTGGAGGGCTGTTTTTGGTTTTGGATTGTTTTGTTTTTAAATGGAGTAGGAAGGATAATTTGCATGTTCCTTATATTCCAGGATGTGCATAGTCAAACTTTTTTTCTTCTCTAAAATAACAGAGAGCCATTCATGTTTTCCACTTTCCCATTCTCTTCTATCTAATCTCACAGAACCATAGAATGTGAGAGCTGAAAGAAATGTGATAGCTTCTCCTAGATCAGTCTCCTCCTTTTATAGATGGGGGAACTGAGATCCACAGACTTTGGTGAAGTGCGTGAGTGTGTGTGTATATGTATGTATACATGCGTGTGTGTGTATATATATACATATATGGAGAGAGAGAGAGTGCCCTCCTATGTAACACACACTGTGCTAAGCACTTTACAAGTATGATCTCATTTCAGCCTCACAATAGCCCTGGCAAGAAGGTGCCCTTATAATCCCTCTTTTATAATTCTCAAGGAAACTGAGATAAACAGCTTAAGTGACCTGCCCAGGGTCACATAGCTAGTAAGTGTTGGAAGTCGGATTTGAATTCTGGTCTCCCTATCCCTATGACCTATCCACTGCACCATCTAGCTGCCTAATTAATCTGTAACTCTGGACTCTTCTAACCTCTTCCCAGCGTATCTGATTCCACCATAATCTTTCTACTCAACTAAGAGCAAAGGTGGCGTCTCTAAAACAGACAGGACTTTTGCAGTGAGTGTTTCCCTGATCTTGTTGTTGCTGTTGTTTCTCTGAGTTTGGTTGTTTTACTTTATCCTTGTGGTTTATTCCTGTGTCTTCCTGCCAGGCAGCCACAGGACAATCTGACACTTTTTCAACAACCACAACAGCTGGTTAACAGAGGATTTCCTATTTTGTATTAACTATTGTTTTGCTTTTGGTGATGCGTGGGATATTGAGCTGCAGTGCGGGTAAGTCAGACTCTTAAGGATAGCTAGAATGGTCACAAAAACCCTCAGCTGTGAACTGAATTCATTAGCAGAAAGCAGGCATTACTTTTCAATTGATTTCTTGGATCATTAAAAAGAGGTGATTTCTTCCCAAATGGAGTGTGGCTCAGTCTTAAGGGATAATCTCTTATTTCCAAGGGGAATTCATTTCATTTGTGGCAAATGTTCTGTTCTGCATGACTTCTTATTTCAAGAGATTTATAATTTCATTGTTCTGTATTTCCCTTCCTCTAAGTCCAGTTGTTACCCTTCTGTAATAGACCACTTTATGGCAATAATTAATTGGGTGTATACTTAGAGTCCTTTGAATTTAATGGAATTTGTAGAAGCTTGTGATTCACTGGTATGGCATTTGAGATCCCAAAGTTACCTCCATGTCATGAGGAGGAGTCAGAAGAGGATTTTGTGTAGGGATATGATTTCTCTTCTAAATAAAATCCCCAGTTTGAGACTAGGGTATGAATTCATTTGTTTAGTACATGAGGCATTAGGCCCAGTTCTCTAAAAATGTAGGCCAAGTTTACTGGGGTTTAGCACTTGGCAGCCACACAAAATGATGTTGGATTATACTAAAGTCAAAAAGGATAAACTCAACAAAAGTCTTGTTGCCAGTTCACTGACCTATACAGCCACCAAAATAAATGAAATGTTGGGCATGTCTTTAATTTTCAAGATCATTAATTGAAGGAGCTTGAGATGGCTTAGTCTGGAGAAGAGAGAAGACCGAGGTGGTCATGATAGCTGCCTTCAGTCATTTTGAAGGACATTTAAAAGAAAATGTAGACTTGTCCTGCCTACCATGAGATGGCTTAATTAGGGGATGGGGGGCATCCACAATACTTAGCAGGAAGCAAGTACTTAGTAAGTGGCTTTTTGACTGATTGTCACCCAGAACTGAATACAATGTTCTAGATGTAGTCTGATTTGGTCAACTTGTGACAGATGATCGCCTCCCTGGTGTTAGATTCTGCGCTCCTAGAGCTGCGGTCTAAGATCATCTTAGCTTTTGCAGATATCACAGGCTTGACACGTCAAACTTGGGAATCTTACAGAAATCTCCATTTTTGGATTAATTTCTATATCTTAGTCATATCTTCTTCTGCTCCTAGTTATGAAATTGATCATTTTGAGCTAATTAGAATTGTTTTTATATTATTTTACAATTATCTCCATGAAAATTCATCTGGTACTTTTCTGCTCAAGGGTAAAATCCAGAGAAGAATTTCTCAAATTCTCCCTCCAGATCTGTGATTTTAAGCAGAAGAAAACGATGTTTTATGGATCAGGCCTCAATCTGAGGAAAAAGGAGAATTTAATCACGATGACAGCCTTATGTGTTGTATCTTTGGAAAGAGGGGTAGTAACAAATCTGTTATTATTGTCACTTTTTTCTCATAAGTGGCTGGCTGCTCAGTGGTTAGAGAGTGTACAATCTAGCATCAGGAAGACCTGTGTGACCCAGGGCTAGTCACTAAACCTCTGTCTGCCTCTGTTTCCTCAACTCTAAATAGAGATAAGCCCTCTTACAGGGTTGTCTTGAGGCTCATATGAGATAATATTTGTAAAGCACCTACTATAGTTCCTCTTGCTTAGTAGGTCCTAAATAAATGCTTGTTGGCTTTTGGAAAAAAAGAAGCAACATTCACTTTAGAAAATGTTTACAAAAGAAGTCCTACACTGGTTCATAATAAATTACTTATATATGTGTATATATATTTTTAAATCCCACACTGAACCAGTGTTTTGGTCAGCAGCTCATTAAAACTTGTCTGGATAAAATACCTTTGTTTCCCAAGTCATTTTTGTACAAAAGTTATAAAAAAAACCCAAAATAATAAACCCAGTTTCCAGCAAAATAAATAAATGAATGAATAAATAAAGGCTTGTTTGCTTCCTTCCTATGATGTATAACTTTCAACTTGGTGTTTGCTTTTTTTATGAAGCATTAATATAGATCTAACTGGGATGTCTTCCAGTTTAACCAGAGTACATAACACCAGAGACTGCCAAGCCTAGAAATAGTCTTGAAACAGTTCTCCCCACTGGGTGCTGAAGTCAGATTTGGCCTGAAGTCCTAATTTCCCAGTGACTGAACAATATGAAAGTTTTTGGAAGGTCCCAATATATCGCACTTAGTTGTAGTTCTGCACTTCCATCCCACCTAGTCTGAAGGGTGCCTCTTTGTGTTTGCCATTGCTGTAGGCAGCAAATAAACATCCAGTGTTATCTCCTTCAGTTCCTGGAAGGCGTCCATGGGACAGTCTTACTTCAGTTGCTTGTCCCTTGGTTTACAGAAGTCGTGATTATCTTGGTGAGGGCCAGTTGTTTCTAAGAGAGTTCCTCTGAATTCTGAGTGGGTACTTTCAGGGATTAAAGCGAAAGGAAACTCATCCCCCAATCAATGTTTAATTGTTGTCTACAACCACATCACTGTAAGATGAAAATCTTTGAAGTGGTAAGTCTTCTACAGAGAATACAAATAACCCATCTGCAAGTCTGAGATTTCTACTTATTTAATACTGAAACATTAGAACTTAAGGGCTAGAATTGCATGCTGTGAAGTGATCGTAACAACTCAGATTTCAGAGTTTAAAGCACTTTACATACATTCTCTCATTAACCTTCACCACAACGTTTTTGGACAGGTGCCATTATTAAGTCTCTTTTACAGATGTGGAATCCGAGGCTGTAGAGAGGATAGCTGACTTGTCCAGGGCCAGACAACTACAAAGTATTTGTGGTAGCAATCAAACCTAGTTCTGATTCCAAATCCACCGTGCCATGTTTCCTCTCTACTAGAATTCTACATTCATGGTATGGAGATGATGTTGCTTCTGTAGTCATTTAAATAGGAGCTGGAGTTAACAATTAAATGAAAAGGTAGTATGTTTATAGTTCAACATTTCCTTTTTTCAAAAAAATTAAGATAGTGTGTACTGTGAGGGTCTCCATTATTCAAAATTAACTCACCCGGTCAAAACTCTTCATTCTTATAGCTTGTGTAGATGTTAGGCAATCTGATGATTTGACTGAATTATTTTGAACGAAAGTATAAATGATTTCTGTTTTAACCAAGAATGGGGGCAGACAAGGCCTTATAGTTTTGAAGAATGAGGGGAGCCTTTCTGTAGAAATGGGGCAGGACTCTTGCCTTATCCTCCTACTCCAGACGGCCGGAGTTTAAAGGAAGTGGGTTTTTCCGCCTTGAGTGTCGCTTTTCACAAGAAGGTTTGGCTTTTTCTTTGGTCTGGGAGGTACAAAGAGGTTTGAGGCTGGTCCTCAGATTGCACAGTAGCTAAAACTTGTCTCTGTCACCTTCCTTCTTCCTGTGGCTTTCCTGCTACGTCTTCAAGCCTTTCTTAACTCCTTGAACTCATTTCCAGTTTGAAAAAAAGATTGTAATAAGGCTGCTGTGCATTCTGTTACAGAGTCAGTGTGGTGTAATGGGTAGAGAGCTGGCCCCAGAGCCAGAAAGGCCTGCGCCTTGCTCACCCAAAGTGGGGAAGGCACTTTATCTCCCAGGGCCTCGGGCAGCTTTTTTAGATCGAAGATGAGTGCAGCTCTCCTTTGGTGAGTGAAAGGACTTTGCTCACCTGGAGCTCACTATTCCAATTAAATTACCCGTTCAGCAAACAAGTTATACGTAGAGTATGTATCATGGAAGTGTATATGTGGGATAATGTTTTGTTTAGATTTTCAATTTCATAAAATAAGTTTTCTCAAGTTTTTCATAATTCAACATTTCAACTTATGTGGTTTGAAATGGCATTCTTTTAAGAATGTACTCCCCCACATAAACTGGTTTGATAGTTTCTGTCTCTGCCCCAGCTGGATTGCATTGTAAACTTCTTGAAGTCAGAGACTGGGCTTTGAACTCCTGTCCCTGGTGCGTAATGAGTGCTTAAGAAATCCCTTCCTCCCTTCCTCCCTTCCTTCCTCCCTCCCTTCCTCCCTCCCTCCCTCCCTTCCTTCCTTCCTCCCTTCCTCCCTCCCTTCCTCCCTTCCTCCCTTCCTCCCTCCCTCCCTCCCTCCCTCCCTCCCTCCCTTCCTCCCTCCCTCCCTTCCTCCCTCCCTCCCTTCCTCCCTCCCTCCCTTCCTCCCTTCCTTCCTTCCTTCCTTCCTCCCTTCCTTCCTTCCTTCCTCCCTTCCTTCCTCCCTTCCTCCCTCCCTCCCTCCCTTCCTCCCTCCCTCCCTCCCTTCCTTCCTTCCTCCCTTCCTCCCTTCCTTCCTCCCTCCCTCCCTCCCTCCCTTCCTCCCTCCCTTCCTTCCTCCCTTCCTCCCTCCCTTCCTCCCTTCCTCCCTCCCTCCCTTCCTCCCTCCCTTCCTCCCTCCCTTCCTTCCTCCCTTCCTTCCTTCCTTCCTTCCTTCCTTCCTTCCTTCCTTCCTTCCTTCCTTCCTTCCTTCCTTCCTTCCTTCCTTCCTTCCTCCCTTCCTCCTTTCCTCCCTTCCTTCCTTCCTCCCTCCCTCCCTTCCTCCCTCCCTCCCAGGAGAGCATACAGGCTACCTTTCAGTGTGGGTTCTGTTGTAACTGTTGAACCACAGTACCAGGTTGTTGGCAGGATGCAAGAAATGCTAACACCAGTGATATCTCACACATACGCATAATTCTGTAGAAGCTGTCAACACAGCTGGTTGTATTTTTCTTGCAGAAAATACCTCTCATTTTTCTCTCTCCTCCCTAACCACATTGCCATTCATATTTTTAAACATTTATTTATTACAATGGTGTAATAGCCTTTGCTAATCAGAAAGCTCTTTTGGTTTTTTTCCCTACACAGCAGTTGAATTAAGCAAACTCTTTAAAAACTTTTAATTTTTTTAAAACCATTACAGGACATGAAAGCGTAGGCTGTGAAGAAAAATAACACGTAGAAAGTTGTAACCAACTAGAAGTCATACATAGCACAGGATTTACAGTACTTATTTCTTAATGGTTCATTTCTACAGTAGGGTATAATCATCTCTTGCATGGATTTATGTTATACCTTCCTACTCAAGATCTTACAGTATTTTTACTTTTATTTCATTTTTTCTCACTCTGCTAAAGTAGTCAGGGACAGATAATAGCCCCACGTTGTAGCTAAAGAAACTGGGATGTAGATGAGAGCCCCAAAACAGTCAGATTTATTAACTATATTTATGCTCTATGTACTTTTTGTCTTCCCCACTAGAAATGCAAGTTCATTGCAAGTAGGGATGGCTTCATTCTTCATCTGTGTGTTTCCAGCGCCTTACACATAGTTGGCACTTAATAAATACCTGCTGATGATTTGATGGTTGGTTGGGGCTTTTCACCTCCTCTGTTTACAAAACCACCCCCCCTCCTAGGTGAGGAATATGGGGAGGTGGGCCCGTCCCTGACAGCACTTGCTGGTGGTTACATTTCAGCAAAGGAGGTTCCATGTGAATGGAGAGATTTTCTTTTATTGTTGCAAGCTGGACCTCGTCAGCTGTTTGGTCTTCAAGGTTTGGAACCAACGGTTGGCTTGACTTCTCCAGTTCACCTGGATCCCTGCTGGTGTTGTCTCTACGGCCCTCTCTCTTACTTGGTTGTGGCATTCGATTTAAGCCTCCATTAGGTTCTTGTCTCTTGCGGCACCATATATTCAGACACCCATAGAGAAGAATGGCAGCGATGAGAAGGAGCAGAATGCTGCTGGTAAGCCAGATCCCCAAGGCCAAGTCTTTCTTTCTGTTGCTGACAGATGATGGATCTTGTTCCCTCGTCTGAAAGATTCTGCACTGGTCACTGGATGGGTTTGCAGATTGGCAGGTTACACAAAGAATATACTTGGTCAGTGGAGTTAGATTTTCAATTACAAATGAGGACTGGCTAGCAGGTACCCTCTCCTCCCTCTGAAAACTCTTCCTTGAGTATCCAGACAGCATACTGTCCCAGTTGGGATGGTACATAATACTGTAGAAGCTGTCGACACAGCTGGCCACCGTTGGCCACATCACCAGTGCGGTACTTCCAGTTACATTTTGGACGATGACTCCCATTTTGAGGAAAAAGTTCTCCCTTAAAAAACAAACAGAACTTTTTTCAGTGCAGTGCAGAAATCAGCTTTAGGGAGGTGCTAAGTGAGCCTCGTGAGAGAGAACTGGAGAATTTGAAAAGTTATGTATTAAATAATAGTTCTATATAGCTGTACAGCCATTTAGTAAGCTCCTATTTTGTGAGAAATGGTGACAGGGTTGTTGATAGGAACTGAGAGCAACAGAGTAATACAGTAAGCTCACTGCAAGGAGGTTTTGTTTCAGTCTTTGCATCTGTATTTCCACTGCCTAGCCCAGTGCCTGGCAGATAGGAGGCACTGAATGAATATTTGTTGCTTAGAGAAAGCATTTAACTCTGGATTTGGAGGCCTTGGGGTCAAAACCCACTTTGGAAAGGAAGTTATTACCTTGTTGACTTTGGGCAAGTCACGTAACTTCCCTGGACCTGTTTCCTTAACTGTAAAATGAGGGGGCCAGACTCACTGAAGCCGCTTCCAGCTCTAAATCTAGATATATGATCCTGTATCTTGTAATATCCTAAATAATAGTATCCCAAATCTTGTAATGATAGAATTTTTTTTTTTAATCCCTTGACGTTTTTTTAAATCTTGATTTTTGGGTTCTCACAGTTCCTTCTCCCTGGTTATTTGCTCAACTCAATAACAGAGGAGCATCAGGGAATAAGAATTCTGCCTTTGCTTGTAAGATCTCACCCTTCTTTGGGTATAGATCTGATCTTTCAATATCTTTGCTAGAGGCATATTTCCTAATCAAAATAAAGGAAGCTATCTTCTAAATGTTTTACTCCCATGGCCACCAACTGATGCCTCTTGGTTAAAACATAAAATTATAACAGGTGCCTGTTACTATCAGAAGAAGAAGAAATTGTGTAAGTAACAAAAATACTGTGTTTATTTTATATGACTTTCCCAGGTGAAGGCAAGGGGAAACTACATTTTTAAATACTTAAATTGATTACTCTAACTGTGACTTATTCATGGTGTCTGTCAGTCAGGCTGAGCACAAAATGAAATAAAGACTGGAGAGAGACTGAGGAATGAGGGGTGTGTCTTAAAGGCATTTCTGTCAGTACTGAAACCAAATTTCAATTTAAAATATTATTTTGTATCACCTGCACTTCTTGAACATTATTAGGACTCTACTATGTTTGCAAGAACATCCTAATTTGGAAAACATTCATAGTCCTATTAGAATCCATACAGAGCTCCTTCCAATTTATTTTTGGAATTGTTGAACACAGGTATAAATATATGATATCTGCTAGTATATGTTGAGAATTCTTTCTATTCTGCGTGATTATAGATTTTTGACTTATACTGGCAGGCACACTAATAGCTTTTGATTTAGACATATCAGTTAGTAAGTAGCCTAATGGATATCATATACGTTTGAGTAGTTCAGTTTGATTAATGTTTAAATCCCAGAAGAGTAGCAATATAAGATCCTCCCAGCATCTACATAATTGGATAATTTTTATCCTAGTTCCTTGACATTTACTTCAGATGTATTTTTTTTTTGTTGCTAATTTTAGCATTTTAATGGTATATCTTTGCCCATTGAGACTAATAATTTGGGGTCAGTAGGAGCTTACACCTCAGCTCAGTGACTGGTTCTTTTCTGTTGTTGTTTTTGTTGGGAGGAGGTGAGATTGGTAAAATAAATTTATAAAAATCTTGGCTTGTTATTAAAATGAGTGATCATTAAGGAGACATCTCTTAAAAAACTTTCCGAAGGTGTTACTTCCATTTCTTCTTCCCCTTAAAAGGAACATCACAGTGTTTAGGTTTCTGTTTTTCTACATAAAAAGTTACTCCTTTTAGCTGATAAAACATTCAAATTTAGTATTTAGAAAATGAGAAAATAATTGGATAAGTGGATACATTTTCTGTGTGGTATTCAGTAAATGAGAAATGTATTGCTTGCATAGAACTCAGTGAAAGGTAGCTAATGAAGATGATAGAATTTTGTAATGCCAAAGGATAAGGAATGAAATATTGAAAGGAAATTAGGAAAAAATGTAGAATATCAAATGTGGCCGCACAATGCCCAAGGATCAGAAATCTAATATTAATCAAAGACTTCAGTAATGATATTTAGTAATGCTTTGATTGGGCTTATAATCAGAGAGTGACCAAAACCCTCTGTTCTTTTAAGTATGTGATTTTGGTGATAACATTGTGTCAAAATATATTTCTTGGTGTATTTTCTTAGTTCACTAGATACTTGGAGACTGATTTTTCAAACCTAAAAAGCTTGTGAAGTTTAGCATTTTTAGTTCACTGTTTGTTTAGTCTTTAAGAAGATTAAAAGTTTTGCTCTTGCATTCATTATGCCAAATTGAACTTTCTAGACAAATTAAGTATATCTCCACTCAGTCTTGGTTCTTCACCCTAAAATTTAAAAAGTGGCCAGGATGAGGGAGTGGGGTGGAGGAGAAAAAAACCAAAACAAACTAAGATATTTTGAGAGTGTAGGATCCAGGTTGTATAAAAGTTTTTTTTAAAAAATCATGATTAGTATGTAAATCTGTAGTATTTAGCAAAAAGGTTTACATGTCTAGACCAAGGATTTTTAACTTGTTTTGTGTCAGAAATCCCTCTGGAAGTCTAGAGAAGCCTCGTTTCAGAATAATGTTTTTAAATCCATAAAACAAAATGCGTAGCATAATAAAAGACACCAATAGTTAATGAAAATAAAGAGGTAAATTTTTTTTCCCCATCCAAGTTCACAGACCCCAAAATCTTGGACAGGATCCAGGGTTCAGAATATCTGATCTAACCTGTCAACACACAGTTTAAAATTTTTCCTGAAACTGTTTGATTTCAGGATTTAAATTTTCTTTTAATTTGGATTTGTATATTTGTTTTGGTAGGATTAATGTATATTGAAAAGCAGTGTAATAACTTATATTCAATAATAGTAATTAAAATGAAAAAAGTTGATGTGTAGAAGGACCCTTATAAAAATG
Source organism: Bettongia penicillata ogilbyi (assembly GCA_023548195.1). Classification (NCBI taxonomy): domain Eukaryota; kingdom Metazoa; phylum Chordata; class Mammalia; order Diprotodontia; family Potoroidae; genus Bettongia; species Bettongia penicillata. The sequence continues at coordinate 2,195,136 of JAJHZJ010000205.1, read as the reverse complement.
AAGATGATCTCTTATTACCATTATTTCTAAAACTTAGGTTTGTAGAATCATAGAATTTGATTAAAGTTTTTAAATAATTAAAACTTTTGTCATTTGGAAAAATGGTTTGTAGAAAGTTAATTGTGAGTCCTTTAAATAAGGATGCTCAAAAAGCCATCTAGAGGTTTGAATAAAATAGCAGTACTTACCTTAAAAGGATCCGGTGCTTTTGGAAAAGATCTTTTCCAGTTTTTTTTTTGAAAGGAAAGCCAAGACTAGTTTTGCTGTGTCCCTGCAGCCAGGGAAGGTTGCTTCTTGCAGTCCTACAAGTCCATCATCACCTTTACGGGCTCTGGAGCCTGACTTCTCATTGCCTGCCCCATTTTTTGTTTTCCAGAGATGCCAGGTATTACTGTTTCCCTGTTCTCTAGTTGTATTCATCTGTGAGCACGTCGTTCCTTTGTAGTCTAGTTGCTGTGGTTATCATGAGATACGCCCCCCTCCCACCACCACCACTAAGCGATGGCATTCTCCTGCTTCTTGGACAGCTTCCCGTCTTCCTTCGGTAATCTCATTACATTGTGTAGCTTAGTTCAGTGATGCTCCAAGTGAAGAATGTTAGCAGTTCAGTGACATCAGCAGAGGGGGGAGAGAGAGAGAGAGAGAGAGAGAGAGAGAGAGAGAGAGAGAGAGAGAGAGAGAGAGAGAGAGAGAGAGAGAGAGTGTGCGTGTGTGTGTGTGTGTGTGTGTGTGTGTGTGTGCGTGTGTGCGTGCGTGTGTGCGTGTAAGGGAGTGGGGATGGGTGTTGGTTAAGTAGGACTTGTGGATGCACCAACCTGAGCTCTCATATAATAGGTTTCAGCATCTTTAACTTACCAGTGTGTAGCCTTTCTGATCTGATAATTCCTTCTCACAGTCTAAGCCAGCATTTTGGTCAGGCTCTTCTCCAACTGCTTTGTGCATAAGAAATGCTTCCCCAAATACCATACTTTCCAATTCCTCACACTTTGTAATCAATGAATAAGTATTAAACCCCTGTTATGTGGGAAGTAATATTCTCTGCAGTGATTGGTAACTGAGCTGCATCTAAGGAAGAAATAAACCTGTCCTCTTTTAAAGATCTCTGTTCAGGTCTTGATGACTTATTCAGTCTTGACTAGTAAACCTTGCATCCTTTGTGGCCCCTTCCTCCATCTTTCATCCCTCCTCCACACCTGTTGACCACAGACTTGGACTGAGTAAAACCTTAGTAGTTGAGAGAATTTTAGTTCATGTTAATTGATTTTTGCTCAAAAATGTATTCACTTGGCTATTAAAAAAACCCTATGATTTGTGATTTTTTTAATGTAAAAATTAATATTAATGCTTGGTTTTGTGTCCAGTAATTTAATGCAGTTTTAGCAATGCGGTCCAAATGTCTGATACTGATAGTGAAGCTTTTTTTTAAGAAAGGCACCAATGATGAATTTGAATTATGTTTTCATAATTTATTCCTTCAGGTGGTTTTACTGTTGCTCCTTTCTGCTCTCCACCCCCATCTTCCCTTTTTGAGAGTTCCTCATTTCTCATCAGTTCCACTGTCCAACTCCATTAGAATATTAAAATGTTTGTAATTTGTGGCTCACTCTAAGCAGCATTGACTAAAATTCGGTATTACAGTCATCTTTTGTGTTTGAATCAAAGACCTTTAACTTTTTCCAGGGTCCTGTTGTGTGTAGCTTCTCATAATCTGATTGGAATTTGTGAAAGGAGCAGCAGATGGTTTGTGCATGTATGTCGTTGTTAACACAAAGTGTAGCGCTATCACCAGGTACACAACAAAGTCCTCCGTGCAGATTACATTGTATCTCTACAGACAACCAAGTGTTCTGAGGTGTTCTTGTATATGTATTCTAGAGTCAAAACAGCTATCATGTTTCCCCTGAGTCTTTTCTGCTCCAGACTGAACATCCCTAGTTTCTTTAGCTGAGCCTCACGTGCCAGGATCTCAAAGCCCCTCACTCCTGGTTGCTCTCCTCAATGTCCTTATTACACTGTAACTTCCAGAACTGAGCGCAGTGCCTAGATGTGGGCTGATCAGGACAGATTACAGGGGGTTAGGATCTCTTTATTCCTGAAAGCCATGCCTGTTACTGCAGCGCCCTGAAACCTTCAGTTCTTCTTCAGACAGACTAATGCTTAAAGTTGCTTCTCATAGCTCAAATTTGTAGTCGATTTCTTTGAACCCAACTATAAGACAGCAGTTATGCCTGTTGAATTCCATCTAATTAGATTTAGCTTGACGTTTTAGTCTGACAAGGTCTTTTCAGATACTGATCCTTTCATCCAGTGTCAGTTATCCATGCCAAATTTGTGTCATCTGCAAATTGAAAATAAATCTAATTAGCTTTTATTTTATAGGGCTCTATACCATGCACAACATTTTCCTCAAAACATTTATTAATTTATTTGTTTTCAGTTTTTAACACTCACTTCCATAAGTTCCAAATTTCCCTCCCCTCCTCCCTAGGATGGCATGCAATCTCATATGAGTTCTACACATGCATTCCTATTAAACATGTTTTCACATAGTCATGTTGCGTAAAAGAATGAAAACAAATGGGAGAAGTCATGAGAAAAACATAACAAGGAGAAAATAATCTGCTTCATTCTGTGTTCCAACTCCCTAGTTCTTTCTCTGGATGTGGATGGTATTTTGCATCATGAGTCCTTTGGCAATGTTTTAGGTCCTTGCATTGCTGTGAAGGGTGAAGTCTTTCAAAACAGTTCTCACCCACTGTGGCTGTTACTATGTGTAATGTTCTCCTAGCTCTGCTCACTTCACTCAGCATCAGTTCATATAAGGCTTTCCAGATCTTTCTGAATTCTACTTGTTCTTCATTTCTTGTAGCACAATAGTATTCCATTACAATCATATACCACAACTTGTTCAACCATTCCCCAATTGATGGGCATCCGCTCGATTTCCAGTTCTTGGCCACCACAAAAATTGCTGCTATAAATATTTTTGTGTATGTGGGTCTTTTCTCATTTTTATGATTTCTTTGGGATACAGCCTTAGAAGCAGTATTTCTGGGTCAAAGGGTACGCATATTTTTATAGCCCTTTGCACATAGTTCCAAACTGCTCTCCAGAATAGTTGGATCAGCTGACAACTTCACCAACAACGAATTAATGTTCCATCTCCCACATCTTCACCAACATTTATCATTTTCCTGCAAAATATTTTTTACGTTCATTTTCTCCATACTAGTCCTGGAATTTTAATCTCCATGAGGCTGTGAATTGTCACACTCTACAGCAGCTACATCAGTCATTGGAGTTGTCATCCAAGTATAGAATAGCAGCTCTCCCCCTCAGTGGCCAGTATAGTGGAAGGACTTGGGTATAGGAGATAATGGGTTCCTGGCTTCAGCACGAATTGTGTTCGTCCTTCGTTGCCGAAGAAGACCACGCCATCAGAGAGATGATGACACGGCTTGCACTTGACTTTGTTTTGAGTGAGGGAGGGCTGTGCAGGTCACCAGCCTCACTGCTCCTCCAGAGTCCCTTCAGCATGTAATAGCTGTATGACTGTGAGTAAGTCAGTTAACCTTAGTCTCCTTGTAAAATAAGGATGTTATTTTAAAAGATTGCTTATGTAACAGTAGACAATGTGAATAGTGTAATTATTATGTATACTTACAAATTATTGTATATAATCATTGTTAAATATATAATTAATATGTAAGCTAATTGTATAATGATATATGATAAAAGATTTATATAAAAAGATTGTTGTGAAAAAAGAACTTTATAAACTTTAAATCGCCATATAATTGTGAATAGTTGTTGAAATGTATGGTATAGAAATGGGACCCATTTGCACCCAAAACATTGACACTAACCTTAAGGATACTTAAATAAGTGGTTCTTTATCTAAGGTATCATTCATGATCTGCCAGAAGAAAGCACAGCTAAAGATACAAAGTTTGTGGCAAGCAAGTTGAGGTCTTAAGGGCATAAGTGTTCTTTTCATCATGAGCACTCATCAGAAGCAATAGATTGAGGAAGAAAAGGCAGCTCTGGGTAACAGGAAGTTAAGAAACTGGTATTTGAGAATAGGATTTGGATTTCTGGACCACAGTTTAAACTGGAGGAATGACAGGCTCCTGGCCAGGAATAGAATTCTGTTAGAGTATATTTGTCTTGTATCTTGTAAATCCCAACAAAAGGCCTTTCTTTTAGTGAACAAAATTTATTTGAAAGTGGACATAGTCTTATTAAAGGATAGTCTGACAAGATCTTTTTGGATACTGATCCTGTCATTCAGTGTGTTAGCTATCCCTCTCAACTTTGGGTTATCTCTAAGTTTGAAAATAAAATTAATGTATTTTATAGTGTTTTATGCTATATAAAGCATCCTCCAGTGACCAGTTACAGAACTGTAAGCTCCTTGTGACTAGGAAGTACCATGTTTTGTACAGGTACCTTATTCTCATGGGAGTTGCCATTCAGTAGAATAGTGTCTGTTTTCCCAGTAGCGCAGGAAAGTGTATAGTGTAGTTAGCAGAAGAGTTGTAGGAACATCTTGAAGTTTGACAGATGAATGAACTCTAAGAAAGGAACCAGTAATAAATTACAGGTATGTCTGGCAGGCAAAATTAGAGAACCTGTGCAAGGGGGAAATTCAACCTCACAAGACTAAGATAAGTGACTGGAATGTGGATCTACAAGGGTACCTAATTTAAAAAGAAACAGGATAGAGAAAAGGGGACAGATAATATTATATGTTGAAAAGCTTTGTATTAATAAAAAACAGTTTAAGAACTAGAGGATGTTGGAGAGCACTGGGGTGGAGAAAAACAGTCAGAAACAGAAGCAGTATTGTCCTCAGAGTCTACCACAGATTGCCTGGACCAAAAGAGAAAATAGTGAGTTTTGAAAACAGATTGTAAGCATGACGCAAAGGTGCATGATGTGATAGTGATAGGGGACTTTAGTTATTCAGATACTAGCTGGAACTCTCCCTCTGCTTTAAGTGGATCAGCTAATGATTTGTAGCCTTGACTTAATTTTATTCTTTCAAAAGGTGGAGGAAACAACAAAGGGAGATTCTATTCTGAACCAGACCTTTCTGAACAGCCAAGTTCATTGCAGTCACATATACAGTGATAAGAAGCTGGAGAGGGAGGGGTGGAGTGCCTGTAAACAAACACCTTTTAGAATTTGTAATGGAAAAGGAGAGGAAAGCAAGAAATTGTTCTGATGTACACTGTAGATTTTAAAGTCTGTTTCAGAGAATTCCAAGAAAGAACAGGTAGGATCCCAAGAACTGGAATTCTACAGGGAAGCAATTGCTGTGAGGAGGAAGGGAGAGTCATCTAAAAAGACTGGTGTTGATGAACTAGGAAATCAGCCAACTTTGATTTTTAGAAGCCTGGTACAGAAGATGAAAGCAAGGAAAGTAACAGAGGATCAATATAAAAGCATGGCATTGTTCTGTAAGATTTGAAAGCAAATGGTTTCTCACTGGTGCAAATTCCCTGCCCCTATCCACTCCTTATCTTGTGTCTTAATTTCTTTCTACTATCTGAACTTGCCTTTGACTTCTGTATCAAATGAGATAATATAAGAGCATGGCATATTAATAAGTGCCTTAAGAGGCATATTTTCTCTCCTTCTCTGGAAAAATTCTGAATTATTATTAAAGGGGTGGTTGATGAATATCTAGAGAAGGAAGCAATGATCACAGAGCACGGACAGACTCACCTTACTTCCTTTTTTGACAATCACTAGGGATAGACCAAGAAAATGTAGTAAATATAATTTCCTTGGATTTTAACACACCAGCTGACAAAATCTCTTGTACCATTCTTTTTTGGGGGGGGTTGGGGAGGCAATCAAGGTTAAGTGATTTGCCCAGGGTCCCACAACTAGTAAGTGTCTGAGGCAGGGTCTTTTTTTGTATTTGTGTATGAGGGCTATATGGATAATCTTTAGGGTCACTTCTAACACTTGAGATTCTGCACTTGTGAATTTGGGCACTTTCACAGCTCCCAAATTGAAGTACAACATGAATAGACCGCAGTATTCTTGTGCCCTCCTATGGAAGGAGACCTTTATATATTCTTAGTTTATTCCTGTAGCCATCCTAGCACAGCCATTTATGTATGATTTGTACCAGACAAATAGAAAGTCAATTTGATTACTTGAGTTAAATTAAAAGGGCAGACTGGTAAATTCTGTGGGCACATTTTAGTATCTGTTTTCAAAGCTTCTACAAATATATTTGTGCTCTTGCTGTACTTTTAAATCAAAGTCAATTTCTTAAACTTGCAAACTAGTAGCAATCTATATTTCTATGGTTATATTTCCCTTCTTATAAGAAACTATGCAACAATTGTGTCAGCATCCAGCATCAGATGCTCTCTCTTGCCCTGATTTAAAAAGTTTACCCACACCTAGTCAGTCTGTACTTCCTTTTAGACATGGATGTGCCCAGAATGAGATTTCTTGAGCGTAAGATTATGAGAGTTTTGGCTCTCTTGGGTATTTTTGTAGGTGTTAGGAATTAGCTAGCATTATAACCAATTAAAAAAAAATCCATAAACAAACCTTAAAGACTTACTATTTTAGATGAAAAGGTTTGGTGTGTGCCTTAAGATTTTAAAAAAGAAAAAAATATGATTTAAGTCAAAAGGAGACTTTGACCTTTTTACCCTGTGCCTGACCCAAACAACCAATTGGAATTCTTCCATTTTATATAAAGTGTTCCTTGAGACTCATGAATTGGGAAGGCCTAGGAAAAACCATTACTCTCCCATTTTTCAGCCATTATTACTTGGTGTAACTCACTGACAGTAATGTTGGTAGGAGAGAAGAATCTGAGCCTATTAGAAATATCTTTAATTTTTAGGGCTAGAAAGCAGGGTGTGATTCTGACTTGATGTGATCCTGACTTAATTTGCCTTCAGGTGTTCCTTAGAAGTCATTTGGAGGCCATGAATTGGCTGCTATAAAGAATATATAGAATCTCCTCTTCACTCTGGTTACCCTTGAATTCCTAGGTGCAGAGGGGATGGGGGTTCCATGTAATTTATGGACCTTTGGCATGGACCACTTCTCATAATAATGTTTTTAAATAGTTGAAGAAAATGCTAAATTTTATCCAGAGTTTAGTGAAAATAAAGATGTAGTTCTTCCCATACTAGTTCATAGACCCCTTTAACAAGGGTCCCAAAATGCCATATTAAGAACTCCTGATTGGAAGGAAAGAACAGCAGATTTGGTGTCAGGCTCTAAGATAATCTTACTAGCTCTCACACTGTGGATAGTTCACTTCATTGCTCTGAACCAATTTCCACATCTGTAAAAAAAGACTAGTAATGCTACATCAATGTGAGTAGCTAGTATTAGTACTACTAGTATTGGTGGAATTAGTGTAAATGATAAATTCCTCTGAAGTGGTCATATTATTTGACTTTGTACTGCATATTTCCATTGTGCTGGACCCAATGACTATATATTTTACATACAATTTCAAATAGTGCAAATTTAAATACATGTGACCACTTGAAGTGGTTCATTATTTGTACTAATGTAGACTTAGCTTGTATAGCACAGTTTCTTGGGAAACCAGTTCATTTGCTTATACCTGTCTAATTGATTAATATTTTTTGAGCTGATTAATTAGGAAGCCTTATGACTTTAGATTTGACCCTAGTACTAAATAGTACTGGCATTTTCTCTTCCTACTGAACTTTTAGTCCAAAGAATGTTGAAATTCTTGAGTAAACGATGTTTTTAGGAAAATATAATTTATGATAAAGAGCTTTTAGTGTGAGAATCACAGTTAGTAGTGTTGACCCAGTTTCCTAGAATATAGGACTTGGACAGAATATGTGTCCTTTTAGTCTTTATTCACTTCCTACTCCTGGTGAACAGGAGTTACACCTCCCCTGTTTTCTACTCAAGTGCTCCATTCAGCCTGTTAATATGTAATAATTTTAAAAATTATGATTTGGAACCAAAAATTCAAGCCTAGAAAGAGGGATGTTAATGATAACTATCTAGAGAAGGCAGGAAGTGAGTTGAACTCAGAGGAAATATAGGAGGTGAAAAAAATGAAGTTTCCTTCTTCCAAATCTTCACCCAAGCTACTAACTATATTCCAATTTTTCATTTTGAGCAGAGGCCATTTTAATTTATTGTAATGAAAATCCTCTTTAAAAATATTAGAAAGCATTAATCTTTGATTCTACTTAGAATTCTACTTGGGAAATTTGTGCTTTTAAACATTGTTTTATTCCTTTTTATAAAAATATTTGAAGACACACTTTTTAAAGCAATCGCTTCTAATAGAATTTATTCAATATTTGTGCTATATACTATGCAGATCAATTTGTTCTTGAATTTAATTTTCATCTTTGTAGGTAAGAGCTGTACATTTGACTCTTGTTTCAGTGAGCAGTAAGCCATGATATTATTCATAATGAAATTTTTCCCTTTTTCTCCTGTTCTCTAGGCTTTGAACTTGGCCTACTCCAGCATTTATAGCAACTATAGAAATTTTGTGGGTCCTCCACATTTTAAAGTCATCTGCAGACTTCTTGGCTATCAGGGCATTGCTGTGGTAATGGAAGAGTTACTTAAGGTCGTCAAGAGCCTGGTAAATTTACTAGTTTTTATTTCTTCCATCTATTCTATTTCCTGTATCTTTACATTTTAATTCATGTAAGTGGAAAGAAAATGTAGGTCAGATACTCCTGTTTTGTTTTCTGTCAACCGTGGTGATGCTTTTTTTTGTTTGTTTGCTTTTTAAGTAAAATTTAGCTTCATGGATATCTTAACTCCTGTCGGGATGGCTGCCACCCATTTTCTCTATGTGAAATCCAAGAAGGAATAGTGCCAGGCTATTTTTATTGATTTGTCTCATTTAAAAACACACATACACACATACTTACACGCACATACGCCTTCTGTTTCTTAAAAAGAATGATACTATACAAATATAAAAGTGGTTATTGGGTTGGATTTGAAAAATAAAAAGAAAACCTACCTACTACCAAAGCATTGTAGAAAAATTATTGCTAAGGAAATTGAAATACAATTTTAAACTGGTCACTTTTAGAAAATCTTTCTCCTGATTTTTCTTCCCTCCATCTTTCTTTCCTCCTGTGATTGGAATTTGCAACTGATACGGGTCAATAAGATAGAGCACCTACATATAAACTCCACTTTGCAAGTATAACCCATGAGTGAGGGTCTTAAGGTTAGGATTACACAGACAGAATTCCATCTTGGGAGGCTTCTCAATCATATCTCTTTTGCTCATTTTCTCTCTATACAGATTTCCTTAGGAACTTCATAATTTTAACTATTTCAGTGTGTATTAAAGGTTCCTAGCTGTCATGGAATCACTGAGGGTAATAGTGCATGCCACATATAACACAGCTTTTGTTTTGTGCCAGTGAAAGAATGCAGAAGGTTCACAGGAGCCCAAATAATTTATTCTCCTTTTTCTCTAGTTTATATTGCCATGATCTATACAGGTTTCAAACCTTATAGTGTTACCCTAAGGGTTGGGATTGATCTCAGAATAGAAACAGACTTGGAGCTGCAGTAGTGATAATTTTTTACATTCTCTTGAGTCCTTTCTACCCCAGGGACCTGTACAAGTCTCCAAGCCTTATAGTACAACCCTAAGTATTCAGATAACCCTCTTCTCCCTCTCCTCCCCTCCAGAAGGAAAACAACCCTGAACTTGCTGGAGAAGAAACCCTCATACATACTGGACCTGCGTAGTCTGAGTATTTCAAAGTAGTGAGAGAGTATAAAGTCCTAGCTTTAATGCCCTTTAATGTTGATCAATCCCTAGTCCAGAAATTCTTGACCAAGTATGAGTCCAGGAATTCTTACCTCTTGGACATATAGCACCCCTCTCACAACTACTATCTCTCCAGCCAAGAGTATATGCCATTTCCTGACTATAGCTATTATCTTTTTTTAAAAATTTTTTTATAGTTTTATTTATTTTTAGATTTCAACATTCATTTCCACAAAATTATGAGTTCTAATTTTTCTCCCCATCTCTCACCTCCCCCCACCCCATAACACTTTGCATTCTGATTACTCCTTCCCTCAATGTGCCCTCCCTTCCATCATACCCCATCCCCACTGAGAAGGCAGGCAATTCAATACAAGCTACATATGTGTAGCTTTGCAAAAGACTTCCATAATAGCCATGTCATAGCTATTATCTTAAGGGTCATGGGGGCAGGCTTTACAAAGATCTTGTGTCTGGTCTTTGAGTGATTCTGCTGAATCTCAACCCTGTTCCCTTTTAGAGGCCCTATTAAAAGCATCCTTATATAACTTTACAGTAGCTAGAACACTGGGCCTGGAGTCAGGAGACCTGAGTTCAAATCTCACCTTAGACACTTAGTAGTTGTGTAACTCTGGGCAGGTCACTTAACTCTGCTTGTGTCAGCTTGCTCATCTGTATATGAGCTGGAGAAGGTCATGGCAAAGGATTCCAGTATCTTTGCCAAGAAGGTCCCAAATGGGTGATGAAGAGTTGATACCCTGACCTAATTAAATCATCCTCATGGCTAAAAGTTAATCACTCCCTTGTGATGTTCACAGATATTAAGAAACTTCAGTTAAAGTTCTTGCCCTCTCAACATTCTAATCAGTGGCCTCATCACTTAAACTTCATCAAGTTCATCCCACTCTCCTGTTTCCTTTTTTAAATTAAGTTTCTTTTTCAATTAAGCAAAATTTTTTTTCTCTTTCCCTACCCCTTTGTAAAAAAAAGAAAGAAAAGAATAGAAAAGCAAAATTCTTATGATAAACATGCAAAGTAATGCAAAACGAATTCACATATTGTCCATATGCAAAGAAGTTTGTCTCATTCTACCTCTTAGTCCTTCACTTCTCCAGCAGAAGATGGGTAGCACTAGTCATCGTTGGTCTTCTGGAAGCACAGCTGATCATTATGGTTTCTCAGAGATTTTCAGTCCTTCAGTTTGGTGTGACAATATTGTAGTATCCTTTGGTTCTGCCCACTTTATTCTGAATCAGTTCATCCAACTCTTCACAGATTATCCAAGATGTAGAGCTTCCAAGTATCGAGAAATAAGAGTAGACTTCTTTCTTTCCCTACTGGAAGCTGAGAGGTTTCCTTTTAGAAAAATAATATAAGGTAGACATATATGCAAAGTGATATAAGGTTGTTTTGGATAAATTATTATGTGTGCTGTTAACTTTATCTTTACTTGATCTTTTTGGGATTTCTGGAATGGCCTCTTGTAGGGATTTCTTTGTTTGACTTCATAGAAGGGGATCAAGGTATCTTCCTCTTTTGAAAAATATTAAGAAAGCACTTAAAAGTTATTCTAGATTGAAGCCTTGGATTTATCTGGAAAGGGAAATCTTACCATCCTTTAAGTTCTGACTTTTCCTGCACTGAAAACATTCCACATTATTCTTACCAAAAGCCTCATCAGGAAGACTTCTGGGTCAAGTGACCAACAAAGTAGAAGGCTAAACAATTTCTCTGATCCTTTTCACCTCCCAGACCTCTCCAAAATTAGAATTATATGTGAGAGATAAAGCAGTTTCAGTTGTCTTCACAGTATGTGAAGGTCTAATGAGGTCTACTTTCTGCCTTATCTGCTACCCCTAGGCTATCCAGTGGCTTGCAATTGAATTCAACTAGGTACCACTCGTATTCCATCCAGAGGCGCACACACGCAAAATGGTAAAAGCTTGTTCAGCCTGGGACTGCAAAGTGGAAGTGCAGTAGGACTGCACAAAGTAGGAAGTGCAGCCTTCAAAGAACTGAAAAGTAGAAGGAACCTAGGGTAAGATGGCAGAATATATGAGTAGATCCACTGGGCCTAAAGCAAAATCCTGATGGGGCCAGTTCTTTCCTTCCAGAAGTAGTTGGGGCAGAGACTGAGGCTGGTGAGATGGAGATTCCTTAGAATGGGAGGAAGCTGAGACAGTTTTGATTTTCAACCCACTGAGAAACGTCTCCTAAAGGGGAAAGAGTCAGAAAGTGAGCAATATGAGAAATATAAGAAAAAAAGACTGAAATTATCAAAACTCTCATGAGGAAGAATTCCCCATTAAAAACTTTGAACATAAGTGTTCCACTCTGATGACCGACCCTCCCTGGCTTCCTTTAAATCCCAGCTAAAATTACACCTTCTACAGGAAGACTTCCTCAACCTCTCCTAATTTCAGTACTTTCCATCTGTTAATTATTTCCTATTTATCCTTTATATAGCTTGCTTTTCTTTGCATGTTGACTCCTCCGTTAGATTGTAAGCTTCTTGAGGGAGGGGTTTGTCTTTTGCATATTTTTGTGTTGTATCCCTAGTGTTTAGCGGAGTGCCTGTCATGTAATAAGTACTGATCAATTGATGCCAATAATAGAAAGGAAAATAGCCTCCAAGTCATCTAAATGTGGCCAGACATCTATGAATAAATATTGCAGGGCAAAGAAAAATGAATCAATACCAGTTGAGACACAGGACCTTATGGATTCTCTAGAGAGAACAAAATTACAACAAGATGTTTCTCAGTGGTTCAAGAGAGAAATAAGAGTTGTGAAAGTAGCCTTTATGGCCTACACACCAGAAATAATTGGCAGAGTAGAAATAGTACCTCTGTGGCAAACTTTATCAAAGAAACAGAGAGAACAACAGATTGGGAATGCAAAAGTTTCCCTGTAGAAATGAGATTTTAGTTATGATCTGAAGGAAACCAGGGAAGCCAGTAAATGAAGATGAGGAGGGAGACCATTCCTGGCAGAAGTGAAGGACAATCTGGAAGAAAAGAACCCAAGAACAGTCATGTTACAAGAAAACGTGATCTCTATATGAACTGAACTTATTGACCTCAAAGATAGGCAATATTGAAACAACTTAAAAATCTCCCAGAAGAACACAAGTCAAAAAATCCAAATACCATAATACAAGAACTAATCAAGTAAATTGTCCAGAATTTCTGAACGCAGAAAACAAAGTGCCAATCAAAATAATCCATAGATTTCCTCCAGTCAAAAAAAAAAAAAAAAAGATCTGCACTGCAACCTGCAAGACACATAGTGGATGAATTTATAGTTTAAATGGCAAACAACAGTTTTGCAAGTGATCAGGAGAAAATCTTCAGAATATAAAGAAGAAGAAATTTGAATAATTCAAGACTATTCTGCAGCCACTAGAAACCACAGGAGATGGAAGAATATTTTCTAAAGAGCAAAGAAGCTCAAGATGACATAGCCCGAAAACCTCAGGTGACAGACAAACCCTGCAAACCTAAGCCAGACCATTAATGAAAAAGGATGAATGTTCAACAGAAAGAGGCATTTGAACTGTTCTTACATAGAAAACAAACCTGAACAGATTATCTGCTTTGCAAATGCAGCAGAGGGTAGAAATACGAGAAAGATAAACATATATACTGCAACTAGGGAAGGCCCAAGTTATAAATTATCCTAGAGAAACAGGGGAGGGGATATGGAGAAAGGTCTTACCAATTTTTAACTGTACCCCCAAATCTCCGTATCCTGACCATTCCAGGAAAGACTCCTTCCTAAAAGGATTAGGTTAAGAGAAGTCCGATTACTTCCATTGATAAGGAAGTTGGAAAGGAAAGAGAATAAGCATTTACCTACTATGTTCCAGGCACTGTCTTTAAGTGCTTTATAAATATTATCTCATTTGATCCTTAACAACCCTGTTATCATCTGTGTTAAGGAAATTGAGGCAGATAAGTGCTTAAATGACAGTCATGCAGAGATTTAATGGTTTTAAGAAAATGATTCTCCAAGGGCTTGCTAAAAGTTTAGAGACTGTTCTCTTTGATGAAGCAAGATGTTAGTTGAACTGTTATTCAACTATGAATCTTTGCTCAATCTTGATTGTGCAGTTTTGTCTTCTTTCTGGGAAATGCTATTTACAACTCCAAAATGGCTTGGTACAAGAGAGATTATTCAGGGCCATGGAGTAACTCTAATTCTGCCCATCTTTAGTTCTCTCTTAGCAGAAATGTTGACTGTTTTGGGGGAATTGTATAAGTATATGAATAGTTCACAGTATGGTTGTTGTCCTTGGCTCTCAAAGAGGACCAAAATGACATGACCATGATAAAGCCAAGTTTCCATGTGTTTGACTGTGGCTGATCAGACCAACATGAGCTCAGAATGCCCTACCACAGATTGGGCACAAATAGTCCATGTGAACATTTGGGGTGGATACTCTAAACTTGAGCATCCTGTATTTCCTTTGAGCTGTTTCCATTCTGCTCTGCTTATAGAGCACAGCACCTTCCCTAATGTGGGCACATCATGCCGAGTGGTCTGTGCCAGTGTTTCTTTCCATGTCACATCACATCACCAGAGATCTTTAGAGAGACCTTGAGAGTGTCCTTGTATCACTTCTTCTGATCACCATGTGATCCACTGCCTGCTCTGTGTGAGTTCTCCATAAAATAGTCTTTTTGGCAAGTGTATGTTTTGCATTCAAAGAGCATGACCAGCCCATTGGAGTAGCGCTCTCTAAAGCATAGTTTGAATGCTTGGCATTTCAGTTCAAGCAAGGACTAAAGTGTCTGGTACCTTATCGATCCAGGTCCTCAGAATCTTCCTAAGACAGTTCAAATGGAAGTGATTCAGCTTCCTGGCATGGTGCTGGTAGACTGTCCATGTTTCACAGACATACATCAATGAGGTCAGCAAGAGCAGAAATCAAAGTACAGGTCTTCTCTTCTCATCTTGTAGCTTTAATTCCTTACATCGTCTCCAGCTTTGGGGATACCATGTAGTGATCATCTCTGTCCAAGGTGCTTGCTACTTAGGTATTCCACTCTTCTCTATAGTCTTAGACCTAGGGCCATTCACAGTCTCTCAGGCTGGTGTTCTCTTTCTTGTGAGAAGGCTGGATTTCAAGCATCACTCCATTTGGGTAAACAGTGTCCCTCTACAAAGAAAGCTGAGGATCAAAACCATTGTCCATGACCTCCCTTAAACACATGGAGCTCCCATGATGCTTCTCCATGACATTATCACCACTTCAGCTTCTGTTGTGTCTTAAACAGGGAGCATTCATTCTTAAGTCTTGAGTCTCTGACCTGTGTTCACAGAAGGGGTGAGCACACATCATTCCTGTGCATGCTCCCATGAGGAAGCTATTAATGGCTCTTGGTGGAGAGTCTGTATGTGGTCTTCTCTTATCTCTATAAAGCAGATCTGCTGCTCCAAGATCAGAGGCAAGTCAAAAAAGGAGTTTTTGTAGTGGTTTAAAATTTACTCAAAAAAAAAATGCTTTCTTCAAAATGCCATTTTGAGGTAACACAGGTACTTAATTTTAATTTTAACAATTAGGAAACTGACACTCAAGGTGTCAGTGAAGTGTCTGCTCAGCAGTCACATATCTTCTTACAAAGTCAGAACAGAATGTAAGTTCCTTGGGTAAAGAGGTTGTGTAGCCTGTCATGCTGAATTGGTTCTCAGATCTCCTGGCTCCAAAAGTTTTGTTGTTTTTTTTTCCCCCAGGACCCCTTACCACCCCTGGAAACAGAAGAAGTAGGGTAAAAAAAAAAAAGAAATTAGGTTGGATGAGAGTCAGAACTTTGGAAGTAGAAAAAACTTCAACTTTGGAATTGGAAAAAAGTGGGAGGCCAACAACATCCCTCTTGACATTTTTAAGGCCTTTTAAATAAAAAACGTTGTTGACAGAGAGATATTTTTGTCCCTTAACGATGACTAGTAAGACCTACTATTTTCCTGTGGCTCTCTTACTGAGTCTGGACCTTGCGATCTTGTTGTTAAGGTAGTAGCTAATTACACAGAGAGAAGGAAAGGCGGGGAAATAAGGTCTCCTGCAGAAAAGTCACGGCTAGAATGATTTTTTCCATCACTATAGAGTACATTATTGACCAGTTCATGCCCATTATTATTGTTATTTTAAGCTTATTTTCTGCAACTGTGACTGTTAGAACTTTCTCCCTACGTGTTCCAGTTGTTAAAGCCCGCTTAGTTCTTTTTAAAAGAAATTTTTATTGATATCTTGTGCTTTTACATCACCCACATTTCCCTCTGTATCCTTCCCCACTTACCCTCCCAAAGAACCGTCCCTTCTAACAAAGAATAATTTTTTAAAATAGGTAAAAGGGGGTATAAACCCTTAGCAAAGTTACATCAAAAAACCCCTACTCCTACATGCATTATTACATACCCACGAACATTCACTTCTGTATAAGAGTGAAAGGAAATGGCTTTTCCTATCCTTTTTTTTGATTCCAAGCTTCGTCTTTAATATCACATTTAGTTTCATTTGTTTTGTGGTTTGTGTTCTTTCCTTTTATATTCTTCTAATCCATTTATATGTCTTTTTTCTTTATTTCACTTTGAGGTATTTTATGTCTTTCCTTTCTAGTCTCTATTTGTTATGTTCATCTTATATTAATATTTCATTACATTTCATGTAGCACCATTTATTTAGCCTTTCCTCAGTCAGTGGGCCTCTGCTTTGTAGCATTTTGCTAGCACAAAAAAATGATGCTGTAATATATTTTGATGTATATGGAGGGGGCATGTTTTTGGTCCATTTTATTTGTATAATTCCAAATTACTTTCCAGAACAGTTGTACCAATTCACAGTTCTACCAATAATGCCTTTACAATGACCATTTGATTCCAGTGTGTTTAATGGATACTTAATCTTACTTATCTTACTGATAGGGATGGGTTATGGAATTCTTTACCAGTGCAGACTGCAGTTGTCCTATTCTCATGTCTACCGCTGGGAGGGGCCTCAGGCCATCTAATTCAGCTCCTTCATCTGCAGATAAAGAAACTGAGGACCAGAAGTTGAGTGACTTCCTCAGAGTGGCAAAATTGGGTTTTGAACTGCAGTTCTGAATCTCCAAACCCAATGACTTTTGTGCTATACCACAATGAGATTTTTGTAGAATATTTAGGAATAAATTCTAGCATTGTATCACTTTGAAGACTAGGAAATTTACAGTGTCTGAGAAGCTTGCCAAGGGACTTTCAAAGAGGTTGAACATACGAGAGTCAAAAGAGTTCTTAGCAACAATGTGGTAGTAGCAGTGGGGCCCCTGGAGTTGTGCAAGGAAAGCATACCTGGCAGTTTCCTCCTTCTGGGCTTCCTTTTAAAAGATTCCTTCAGTAATCTTGTCTCCACCCCAGTCCAGTGGTGGGGGGAAAGAAAATCTTTGTGACAAATAAGAGTAATCAGGCAAAGCAGATTCTCACTTTGGCTACATTCCTCTCTCTCAAATTTTTTTTTTCTCATTCTCTATCCTGAGTCCCTTCTCTGTCAGAAGATGGGTAGCCTTCTTCCAACCTCATTCTTTTGGAATCATGCTTGGTGATTGTGTTAGAGTACTTACAGCTTTCACAGTTGTTTGTCTTTGTACTGCAGTACCAAGAGTATTGCTGGAGTCATCATCCTTATTCTGTAAATCTTGGCTTCTGTCAAAAGGCTGCACCTGGGGACCTAGAAGACTGTATGTTCCCCATCCCTGGTCTTGGGTATGGAAATGTTTGAGAAGCATTGTAGCAGTACCACTTCCTAGGTTTATTCTGAGCAAAAGCTTCTACTTTTGTTGCTCTCTGGTTCTCTGAGTCATAGGTGCTGCTGCCTTAAAATGGCTAACATCCTGACTATAGATAGGCCTTTGACAGTTGGACCAACCCTCAGATTTGGTGAGTCAAAACTAATTTAAAATAAATCATTGGGACCCAGGACTTTTACCAAACAACAGTATAATCAACTAGAGACCTAAGAGTAGCAGTTGAAATTGAAAAGATCTATGAAGATCGAGTTTAATGTTTGTAAAGTGCTTTATAACAAGATGTTAAGTGGAAAAGTACTTTTCCTCTGGCAGTGCCAAAAATATTTTACAGACTCACTGATGACTCCTTTGAGGTAGTTAAAAGCTTACTGGCATTACTTCCATCTTAATAATAGTACAGACATTGAAGCATAGAGGAGCAGAGTAATTTAACTTAGGTCAATTAGCAATTCAGGCATAAACCTCAGGCCTCCTAACTCTATACAAATACATGAGATGTTTATGACTATGTTAAATGAGTTTTATAAGAAAAAGAAATTAGGATCATAGTATGGATCATGGATGTAGAGCTGGAAGTGACTGCTGAGTCTCGCCCCTCCCTCATTTATAATTGGGGAAACTGAGCCTTAGAAAAGTTAAATGACTTGCCCAGATCAACCAGCTAGTGAGTTTCTGAGATAGGATTTGAACTCAGAGCTCCCTGACTCCTAAGTTCAGTGCTCTGTTGCATCTTGTCCAACAAGTCACACTTGATAGTAAGCATCTAAGGTTGAAATTGAATCCAGATCCTCTGAGTCCAGAGCCAGGGTTCTTTCTAGAAACTGTTATGAAACCTCCTTGTCATTGAAGTCCTTGTCTTTAGGTCTGAGGACAAAGTTAATAATGGATTTGAAGATGTATCATGTAGAACAGAAGTGGCAAACACAAGGGACTCAGCAGTCCAGAGTGCTGCTGGAACCAGATTAAAACATAATTGGGAAATATTTAATAAAAGAAAAATACAGTAGAACATAGATGATGTTGATTTATGATTTTCTAAATCAGCATGCTGTCAGTTTAGTGGTGCTGTTTCTATTGAATTTGATACCCCTGAGATTAGCATGTCTTTATCATTGTTTTCATCATCCCTACACACTGGGAGGCTGCAGACCCAGTATTTTCATAATGAAATATGATAAGGATTCATAATGAACCATTTCAGTAGGTCAGAGCCTTTAATAAATAAGGGCACACCAAACTCTAAGCTCAGCTGCCATCTTGGCATCATGAATCTTTGGCAGTCATATCGTAACAGGGAGTAGAAATTCTCAGCTTCTGAGGAAGCTGCCTGGGCTAAATGGAATGGAATGTCCTCGCACCATCAGAAACAACCACGCTGAAGAATTCCAGAAAATGGAAAGGATTGTAGCAATGCAAAGTAAGAGAATAATATAAATGCAGTAACTACAGTAGTATAAGTAAAACAGCAGCAGAGGCAGTCGGACCCAGTTTAATTGCACTGGCCAGTCTTGGTCCTAGAGAAGAGATGATAAAACATGCTTCCCTTCTCTTAGAGAGATGTGAGGAACTGTGGGTGCAGAACATTGCATACAACTACACAAATGTTTCGTTGCTTAGCTGTGCTTACCTGTTTTTCTTCATTTACTAGGGATGGTTCTGTGCAACTTAGGTAGGGAAATATGCCTGGTGGTGAATGTTTGGGGCCGTAACAGCTCATGGAAACTGTCTCCTAATGTTTAGGGGATGTGATCTGTTAGTGTCTGGAACACCCATATTGGTGAAATCAGACCTTATGAATTACCAAAATATTCTTAGTAACACAAGTTTACCAGTGTTTCTATTCTCTGCAGTTGCAAGGTACCATTCTTCAGTATGTGAAGACATTGATGGAAGTGATGCCAAAGATCTGTCGATTGCCCAGACATGAGTATGGCTCTCCTGGTGAGTGCGTGCGTGCATGCGTGTGTATGTGTGTGTTCTTACTGAAATGCAGTGTAACTAAAGCTGTTGACAGTTAACTAAACTACATCCATCAGTTAAACAACCTTTTTATTAAGTGTCTACTATGCCTTCAGGCACAAAGAATGAAACAGTCCCTACTTTTAAAGAGCTTCCATTGGAGGGAGCCAGTATGTATTCTATACTGTACGTACTGCACAAACATAAAGTAAATCAATATGAACATATATAAAGTAGTTGGAAGTAGTTTGGGAAGGAAAAAATTTGGGATCAAGAAAGGCTTCATTCAGAAGACTGTGTGCTTGAGTTGGTTCCTGAATAAAAAGAGGGAATCTGATGTGGCATGACCAGTGCAAAGACTGGGAAGGGAGGTGGGGTGGTTTCATGAGAAATGGAGAGAAGGCCAGTTTGTCTGGATCAGAGAGTGGGGGAGAGGGAAATAATGTCCAATGAGGATGACAAAATAAGTGGAAAGACCTGTATCTTTATGACCCATCAAATTGATGGCTTTGAAGTGAGTATCTAAATTCTTTATTAAATTCTGATGGGGAAAAGAGGAAGTGTGGGTAGTCTGACTTATGTTCAAAGAAAATTAATGCTTAGATGAAGCTAGGATTCTCTGTTCTCAAGGAATCCACTGTTTGTTAGTAATGTTCAGATTTGGATAATGCCAAAAAAAAGTCTCTAGCCATATGCAAATATATCTTACTTTTCTGATCTTTGCATTTGGATCTGATCCATTTTGAAACTCAGACTTTTGCAGGCACATTTGAGAGGCAACCCCCAGGAAGGAAGAAGATAGATGTGAAAAGCCTGTTTCATTGCTGTATATATCAGTTGTAATAAATCCCAGACCCATTTCAGACACCCTTATTACCCTCTTGGAGGAGGTAGTAGAGACCTTTATTTAAATCCACAAGCTCTTTCCACTCTGTATTACTTTCTTCTGGATCCCTCGCTCAATATATTCATCCATGTACCTGGTTGCCACTCCCACTTCTCTTGCCTGAGGGAGAGCTTCATTAGCCCTATCCCAGAATGACATGTCTTGACCTCTGGCTCGAGTGCCACTACCTCCAGTAGTCTGATTTCTTTTTGTTTAATGGCTGCACATCAGATTTTACCTTTAAGTACTTTAGCAGTTTCTGAGTTTTATTCCCCAAATCAGACACTTCATTAGGAGGGCTTTATTGGGTTTGATTGATTAAATAAGACTCTGACCATTCCAGGCTATTTTTACAGATTTTCCTTCTAATGAGAGTTTATCCCTACTTAAGAGAACATAAGCTACAGATGGGCATATTAGGTCTTTAGGAGCCTTACCCAAAGATTCTGTTCCCATGGTAACAGTCTTAAAGTGGCTTTCAGCACACTTATTTTGGAGCTATTCAAATACGACAGTTTTAATGATTTCGACAACAGTCTCATCTTTTAGTGAAAATTGAACCTTGCCAGGAGTCTTTATTTTTAAAAAGAAAACAAGTTTGTTTCTTTAAAAAAATTTTTCTTTTCCTTGAAAAATTTAAAATGAAGATATTTTTCTGGTTTGGTAAAGTAACTGAGATTGACAGTTCACATGATCTGTGATGGGTTACAAAATGTTCTCACATATCATAAATTTTTAATAGAGCTGTTTTTCAAAGCCAGTTCTCTGTCACAAAGCCTTTCTATAGCCCGGACATTCGTGTGTGTGTGTGTCCAGTGTTTGTATTCACACGACAAAATCAGAGATTCCAAATTATAATAAATAATAATAATAGCATTTATATAGCACTTTAAGGTTTGCAAAGTACTTTATAAATATTCTCTCATTTTATCCTCACAGTAGCCCTGGGAGGTAGGTGCTCTTATGACCTCTATTTTAAAGATGAAGAAATTGAACCTGAGAGAACTTGTGACTCTAGCGTGTCTTTTCACCTGTTTGCCTCAGTTTCCTCACCTGTAAAACCGGGATCTCAAGTGCCTACCTCCTAGGATAGCTATGAGGATAAAATGAGACACTACATGCTAAGCACTTAATATTATCTCATTTTGTCCTTAGGCACTCAGTAAATATTAACTTCCTTCCTTTCTTCCCTTCATTCCTTCTTTCCTTCTTCCTGCCTTTCCCTCTGGTGCCTGGTGCCTCAGGCAGGATTCAAATAGTCTTCCTGACACCATTTTATCTGATTGTCCCTAGCTGCCTAAAGGAACCAATATTTTTAATAACTCTGCTGGTTGGTTAGAAAGTTAGAAAAGACTGAGAGATGGGAGGAAAGATGAGAGAATGATACTAACAAGAACTTTAGGTAAAAGATTTCTATCTGTGGTTTGAGAAATAGTTGTCTTAGAGGCAGGAACTAGATCTGTGGTTCTATTGGTATAGAGAGCTCCTGGGTAGGTCTTTACACCCAAGCAGGGCAATACTTTCTCTGCAACTTCTAGTCTTAGGAAGTTGTCCGGAGTACTGAGAGGTGGGAGCACACGATCAGGTCACACAGCCAGTATGTGTCAGAGGTGGCACTAGAAACCCAGGGCTTCCCAGTTTTGAGGCTGCCTTTATATCCACTCGGTCACAAAGGTAAGATATCTTATATAATAGGCTTAACTGAGTGGACAGGAGTTGGGGAATTTAGTCATTCATTAAAATCCAAGCCATCACTGCAGCAGCACAATGGACTTCCTCCTCCCATCTTGGCTAGAGAAGTAAAAGGATGCATATCATTAAAACACAATTCATTCAGCAAGAATTTTTCACTTACTCTGTGATCATCACTGGTTTAGGGCACCAAGAGAGTTATAAATAAAATCTGTGATGTGGTCTTTGCCTTCCAGAAGATTGTAAACTAGGGGACATGATATATATGTAAAAAGTCAGCTAAAGATGCAACATGATAGGAGATTAAGTGCCAGAACAAGTGGACCAGACAGTAAATAGCAGAAAAGTTTTGAAAAGCCAGAAAACTCTGTCATGTGGCACAGTGCCTGGTGTAGAGCAGAGGTTTAGAAAATATTTATTGACTGACTAGTTGGAAAGGGCCTCAGGTAGGAGGCAAAACTTGAGTTGGACCATGAAATTGGATAAAGAAAAGAGATGGGTTAATGAAGGCCTTCTAGAAGAGAGTACCATCAAGAAAGGTTTGAAGCAAATATGTATGATTAGGGAGCAGTGAGGAGGTGGCCCAGATGATAGCAGAGGATTTTTCAAGAGAGTGGGAGGTAAAGTTGGCAAAGTTTGAAGAGACAAGGTTGTGAAAGGTCTTAAATGTCAGCCTGAGGAAGTAGGGTTAGCTGTACAAAGATAGATAGGCTGGGTAGTCCTTGAAGTTCTTGGTCATAATCCCTCGGCACCCCTCACACTGTGAACACAAGTTTCCAAAATTCTACCCATTCTTGAGTGTTACTTGACTGCTTTGCATCAGAGTGGAAATGTGGCACCTGCCACACAAGCTCTCTGATGGTAGCAGTTGGGATGCAGAAATGGGAGGCCAACATTTGGTGGATCCCCTCTGCTTTACTTGGTTCATTTACTTTCAACAGCTTGTTTGTAATGAGGACTGTTACACATGAGTAATAGGAAATGCTGTCCTGAACACTGTACTTTCCCCCTCCTTGCTGACACCAGAATTAGAGCCTTCCCCTTAACAAAGCATTTGTCTTGTAAACACCTTGGAAAACTCTTCAGCCCATGGCATTTAGACAAGTGCAGCTGCTTGCGAAAGAAGTGTTTCTCAGGTTTTAATGAACTTGATGACAGGCTTTTCTGCTGCTTAATCATTTTATGGAGGCCTCAATGGATTCGGTGCAGAAAGTGCTCTGTGATGCTGATGCACCCATGAGAGGTCATCATGGTGCCTTGAGTACCGCAGGTATTTGAGGAATGAACCATTTCAGAGGCACAAGCTGATGGAGGTTTTTGACCACCTTTACTGTGGTTTTCTTTTATCTGGTGTTAAGTACAAAAAAGATTTTTTTTTTCATACAATCAGTGACCTACCAAAAAAATGATGTCTATGCTCTGCATTGGGACAGCAACTGCTGATACTGACTCTGTAGCAGGAGAATGGGGGTACCCTACTCCTGTGCTCCTTCCCCTGTCCTCAGGTCCTGATTTTGCTGATGCCAAGATTTTGGATTTAAAAGAGAACTCAGAGTTCATCAATTCTAATGCACTTATTTAGGTAAGGAACCTGAAGTCCAGTGAGGAAGGTGACTTGCCTGAGGTCACACAGGAAGTAATAAATGGAAAAGGCCTCATTTGAAACTACAGGTCCCTGTCCAACACTCTTTCCTCTGCTGCCTCCTGAGGATATACAATTGAAGAGTGGATGGGTGGTAGAAGGGGAGGTAAGGGTTATAAATTGGTATCTATCAAATTATCCAGAAAGCCTTTTAGAAAGAGCTGCCACTCCATTAGACTATTATGGCCCCCAAGAGTTATCAAGAGTTTACCATCCCACTGGCCCTTTTGGTGTCATGAACCGCTTTGGCAGTTTGGTGAAGGCTATGGATGCCTTCTCACAATAAGTGCACACAGTAAAATACATAGGATTACAAAGGAAATCAGTTATATTGAAATGCAGCTATTCACAGACCCCAGGTTAAGAACTCTTGCCCCAGACAGACAAAACAGGGTATTTCTATGACTCTTCTTCTGGAAACACGCACCCTTCAGGCATCCTCTCAGGCATAAGTATCCTACAGGGAGCTTACAAAAACAGAAGCCAGGACCACCAATGGCAATTTTTAATTCATTAACTTGCTTTCATTTGGCAACACTTATATATAAATCAATAAGCATTTTATTATAGGATTAGTATTTGACAGGCATCCTGCTGAGGATATAAATACAAAGGATGAAACAATACATGAGAAATATAATCAGAATAAATATAAAGAGAACACAAAGAAGTGTTAACCACAAGGTTATTTGGGAGGGAGGATAGAGCACTTGAGGGGCCTCAGGAAGACCTATCAGTACTGGAGCTGCATTTCAAAGGAAGAAAGGGATTTGGTGAGGCAGAGGTGAAGGAGAGGAAACATCGACTACGCCAGGTATCAGGCAGGAGCCACAGGAGCTTTTGGGCTCCGGCCTCTTGCATCCACTCTGGGCAGCCAGAAGGACAGCAACAGAGACATGATAAGACATTGTTTCTTCTCTAGGACGTTGCTGATGATGGGAGCATCAACTCCTACAGCATTCCCTGATGACTCTTCTTGCAGAGGCCAAGTGAGAATGGGAGTTCCGACTCCCACAGTATCCCCTACACCACAGCATTCTGGCTTGTGAATTCCCCACTAAGCCTTGGTGGGGCCTGGTCAAGGCAGGCACAGCTTTACATTCCCCCAAGTCTGTGCATTCCCCTTGTGGGTTCCCCACTTACTGACCAGTGCTCACTTGATTTATAGGAGAACAAACAAAGAAGGCAATTTGCAGCAACAGCCTTACAAGTTTACATTATTTAGCAATATCATGATGATTCAGCATAGCGCATGCACAGTAGGTGTTTGTAACTAAACTCAAATGTTTACGTTATCTTGAGATTATAATATACGCAAGTATGTTGAGACTGTTTACAAGCCATGAGGTTGGGAACTAATATCTTAAAAAGAATAGCAAAATTCATCTTAGAAGAGGCATGGGAGAAAACCAGTGCAAAGGTAGAGATGAGATGGAATGCCACATTTGAGAAAGTATATTTGACTGTAAAACAGGAGGTTGGACCAGATAGTTTAAAGCCCAGTTGTGTGACTGGGGTGTGTGGGTGTGTGTGGATTTTCTTTTAATTATACTTTTAAAAAAATGATAGGTATTTTTGTAGTGTAGAGCAATCATGTAGTGTAGTAGTTTTGTGAGCAGTTCTGTAGTGTAGAGATGGTAAGATACCACCGCTGCCAGTGGCAGATGGGCAGCAATTCTGCATCTCACCGTGTTGGGCACTGTGGTGTAGTATATTTGGAATGAGTATGTATCAGATGTGGTTCTCGAATCCAAATCTTCTTTATCTGGGACTATATTCACTAAACCACACTGTCTCATCAGAAGAAGTATAATATTGTAATTACACAGTGGGTGATGACCAGTGCTGCTCAGCTCAGAGGTTAGAGGGCCCTGGCGTTCACTTTAAGGAGTTTTTAATCTGCATAAATATGTTTAGTTGGGTGGGGGAAGAGGCATAGGAGGGGATGACCCAAGCAGTGTGATGGACCTACCCCTAGCCCCGAAGTCTTGATCATACCTGAAGGTAAAGGTATGAAGGCTGGAGAGTGGGAGGGCACCAGATAAATTCTGTCTGCCCTGGCAGTACAAAGGTATTGATTCATGTGGAATGTTCCTAATGAAGGTGGTCAGGATCACTAATTCTAGGAAAGTAAATTTACCAAGGAAAAGGACAACAGATTAAGTCCTAGCAAATATGTGTGTGTGTGTGTGTGTGTGTGGATTTTTTCCCCTCACAAATATTTGAACAGTATAACCCAATTCTAAAACCAGATCCACTCAGATGTAGTAGTCTTCCTGGGGTCAGGGAGTGCTCGGTTTTTGTTTTAGTATCACCAGTGTGCAGTGTCTTACACAGAGTAGGTATTTAATAAATGTTTGTTGAATAAATATGGACTCTGAAAAGCAGCTGAACTCTGAATCAGATTAAACAGTCTTGGTTCCAGGGCATGGATAATAAAACTCACCTCCATTCTAGGGGGGGTAGAAGAGATGCAAAAGGCTTCATACCCTCTCAGCTACATAGTCACTGTGTGGTTTGGTTTTGCTTCAGTGTTTCTCTATCCTTACAAGGAAAAGTGGGGTAAAACAAGCAACAATATATTTTTTCAGTCTACCATGTAGAATACAAGTGCGGCTTTGTTTTTGGAAAATATATTTACTTAAACATAACATGCTACTCTGAAGTAAAACTATAAGGTGTGTCTGTTCTCAATTCCTTTTGGTATTTTGAGTTGAGAATGGTTTGAACCCATCCCAGTATTCTCATGCTGGCATGCCCTCCCTGCCCACTCCATCCCATATGAAATAATCTCTAGTGCTTATTTCCTCTTTGAACTTTTGAGGTTGGGTCATTTTGTTATGACTCAGTGATTTTTCTGGGTATGGATTGTTCGTTAACTAGGAGGAGCCACCCTCCTACCTTAGGGGTAAAGAGGATCAGAGCACTGACTGGAGGGAGTCAGTCACTCTTGCTAATCTTTCAGCTGCCATTTCAGGGAACGGATTAAATTCAAGCTCCCAGTTAAACAAAATACTAAATTAATTATCTTGTATTTCCAAGTGGATGCTAGTTTTAACCTAAACATCAGAAATAATCTGGGCAAAACCCTATCCCAGCCTCCTGGAGGTGATCTGAATTGGATAAAAATAGCTGATTAAAGGAGAGAGGGAACTGTATTAAAAATCATTTAAGGGAAAGTTCCTATAAAATAGCCAGTCCTAAGGAAATACGATCTTAAGCTAGGGCTGCATATCACATTTATTTGTGGCCCCTGCCTATTATACTGTGAGTGTCCAGAAGTAAATTAAACAGTTTGTACCTGTTATGTGCAAGACATGATGCTGGACCTGGTGAATAAATAGCTACAGTGCAGAACTTTATCTGAAGGATCTACATTCAAATGAGGAGTAAGGGGAAGCATGTAAAAACGTGTGTGATAAACAGAAACATTCAGTAAATACATATGGGTCAACAGAACTATGGGAAATTTGAGTAAAGAGATGACTTACTTAAGAATTCAGGAAAGGGACATGGAAGAAGAGACCCTCTGAGTTGGGCCTGAAGGGAGGGAGTCTGTGCTGGGCATTGGGGAGAGTGTATAATCAGAGGCACAGATATGGGAGAGGACGATGAACGAGCAGAGGGGAGGATAGTACAGTGACATGTGAAGGGGAGTGATAGGAAATAACACTGTAAATGTAGATTGAAGACAGCTTATGGAAAGTTTAAATACCAGGATCAAGACTTTTATACTTGTTTCAGAAGGCAATGAATGGGGAACCACTGGGGTTTTTGAATAGAGTGTGACTTAAATAGAATGATATGTTCAGAGGTCTACAAGGGCAGTGGTATGAGAAGGGGATAGGCTGGAGATAGGAAAACCACTTAGTATATTTTAGTACTCTAGATCAGTGGTTCTCAAAGTGTGTTCCAGAGAGCCCTGGGTGTCACTAAGACTTTTTTCAGGGGTTCTGCAAAGTATAAATTATTTTCATAATAATACTAAGCCATTTTAATTTTGAATATGGTAAAATATTCATAGGGATGGCTCACATAAATAAAAGATCTTTGGGGGAATCCTTAATGTTTTTTTAAGTATAAAGAAGTCCTGAGACAAAAAAAATTGAGCCCTACCACTCTAGATCAAAAAAGATTAGGGCCTTAACTAAGGTTAGAGAGGTAGCAGGGGGAACCACGATGACACACTGTTACAAAAAGGAAAAGAAAATATCAAGGCAGCGAGAAGAAAGGAGAATCACCCAGTGTCAAAGGCTGATCAGATTCCTTGTCAAGGAATATGAGAACACAGTGGAAAAAAAGGCCATTGGATGTAAAATATTTGCCAAAGAATGAGCATTTCTACATAGCCACCACAAAATTCTGGAGGAAATGATAGATAAATCCCATTCAAAATAATTACAAAATAGTTACAAAACAAAGAAAAGCTTAAAAAGATTTGGAAGGGTATTCATAGCTCATGGTTAGACTGCTCCAATATAATAATAATAATAAAAAAAAGATGATGCTTAGTTACATTAGAAGTCCAAAGAATCTTAGATTTAGAGCTGGAGAGGGCCTTTATTTATATGAAAGAAACTGAGTCACAGAGAGATTAAATGATTTGCCCAGGAGGTCAGGTTTGAACTTACATCTTACTGACTTGAGTCTGGTGGCCTGTCCACTCTGTCATGCTGCTTGCTTTCTTGAGTGGATTAATTTATCAAGTCAGTGCTATATCAGTTTAATTTACAAAATGATTACTTGGTAAGATTGGGCAAAATTATAAAATTCATTTCAAAAGAAAAAAAAGCATAGAATCTAGAGAAATAATGAAAAAAGTAGAAGGAGGGGAATAACATTTCCAGATCTCAGATTATAAAGCAGTAATTTTCAAAAGCTATTATGGTAAAAATAGAAAAGTGAATGAACAGAACAGATTAGGTAAGTTAAGAATTAGAAATAAATTCAGTAGCCCAATGTTTATTTAAAACCCAAGAACATTTGACAGGAACTGATAAGAAAACTAGAAAAGCAATTTTCCTCCCTTCCTTGTGGAAAAGAAGTTTAGATCAGAATCTTAAACTCAACAGCACAAAAAGTTCCCAATTAAGTATAAAAGCCACATTTTCTATCTTTATATATGTGTGTGTGTATGTGTGTATGCACACACACATACACACACAAATATATATATATATCATATATATATATATATATATGGAGGAGGAAAATAAATGGAAGATACCTTTTTTTACTCTTTGTAGGGGGAGAATTCTTAGTCAAAGAAGAGGTACAGGTGATCATAGAAGATCTAAAAAGGTAGTTTTAGTTACATTAAGTAGAAAAGCTTTTGCATGAACAATATCAGCAAATCAAGGCTAAGAAGAGAAAACTCAATTAAGGGAAAAATAAGTTTTGCCTCTTGATATCTCTGATTAAGGGCTGACATCCAAGATATGTAGAAAAGGAACGCAAATATAACCATAATACCACATTTTTGTGGGTAGATGGTTAAAAGATATGGATAGTTTCAAAAGAAGTTTAAAAATATTAACTATATGAAAGCCAACTCTAAATCACTAAAAATTGGAAATGCAAATTAAAACAATTCCCAGATTTCACCTGGTACCCAGAAAACTGGCAGAAATGTAAGACAAAAAAATGAGCATCAGAAAAGCTGAGGGAAGATGGGCACACCAATACAAAAACTGATCAGTGGATCAGACTAAATCAGCAAAGATTAGCAAGAGTCGGACCCGGTAACTCAATTTTGTAAAGAGAACAAAGCTGCTGGGGAAGGACTCCCTAATACTCAGTTCGTAGAGTGGAGAATTGGTCCAGTGACTATGAAAATAGTTCAGAATTGTTCCAAAAAGGTGGTTAAATGGTTCTTATCCTTTGACCCCAAGATCCCATTATTGGACATATACCCCAAAGAAGACAAAGACAAAAATAAAGGTCTCACATACATTGAAATTTTCATAGCACTACTTTTTGTGATAATAAAGAACAGGAAACAAAGTAAGTATTTATTGATGGGGTAGGGGAGATTTGTCACATGACTATAATAGATTATTATTTCTCAGTAAACCTTACAAACATGAGGAAATCAAAGGTACATGGGCTGACATGTGAACTTGATAGAGAGTAAAATAAGCAGAATCAGTACAACCAAAAACATGGCCATGCAGAAAAGAGCAGTAACGTTACATATAGTTATATATGGTTACACTGCCCAGTCTTACTCGGAGAGATTCCATTGGAGTGGTGGGGAACAGCAGTGTTTAGCATCAGATGAGGCAGCAGAATGGCTTTCCATACCATTCTTTTTCGTTTGTGAATAGGGAAGGTTCATTGTGGAAGGAGAGATCAACATTCCCACAAATAACTAGTATAAAAACAACAGGTGTCTACTGAATTTTGTAAAACAAATACCCTTAGATTCCACAATGAGGAGATCATTAATGACCTTGGTGAGACCTTTTTCAGTAGGGTAGTCAAAAAAGGAGTCAGATTGCATGATGATGAGCATTGAGCGTAGTCTGCCTTTTCTAGAAGATTGGCAGGTGAGGGAGAGGAGAGAATGATAGCTTAAAAAGATGTCAGGGTCAAAAATTTTTTTTAAGATAATTAAGACTCTGAATATGTCTGTACACAGAAGAGGACACAGGC
Source organism: Bettongia penicillata ogilbyi (assembly GCA_023548195.1). Lineage (NCBI taxonomy): Eukaryota > Metazoa > Chordata > Mammalia > Diprotodontia > Potoroidae > Bettongia > Bettongia penicillata. The sequence continues at coordinate 2,164,732 of JAJHZJ010000205.1, read as the reverse complement.
GAGGAGGAAAGATTAAAGGCAAAGCAAAGGAGGAGGTGAATGTGAAGGAGTTAGCCTTGACAAAGAGACAGGTATACTTTCTGAAGTTGGACTACATAGGAAAGAGGGTGAGGCTTTTGTTTGCTTCAATAGAGGGTGAAAGAGAGTTCAAATTGAATGGATTTGGTAATCTCATATAAGTAGAGGTTAGGTCCTCTGCTGAGAAGTGGGACTTCTGAGAATTTGAACTTTTAAGACTTGGAATTAAGTAACACCACAGAGTATTTATAATAATCTCCATCCTGGAAGAAAAATGAGGGCTACTCAAGAAAAATCACTTACGGAGAGAAATTTAGAAAACTGAATTGTGTATTACATTCTTGCATCCCTATACAATGTCCCTAGAAGCATATAAACCTCATGGCTCATGTGGGTGTGTATTCCATGGGATATATGGGACAATGGTTTGGGGGTTTTCATTTTCTTCCGCCCAGTGTTGACTGGTTTTTTTTGCAATCCCAGGAATCCTGGAGTTCTTCCACCATCAGCTGAAGGACATTGTTGAATATGCGGAACTGAAGACGGTCTGTTTCCAGAACCTGAGGGAAGTGGGAAATGCTGTCCTCTTTTGTCTCCTCATAGAGCAGAGTTTGGTGAGTGCTCAGGATTGTCATCTGGTTTAGAATTTACAAAACTTTGACAATGTTCATTAGTTTTATGAAGTCTTAGAAATCAAATCTTTTTTTTAAGGGAAGGAGTTTTTTTTGTTTTTTTTTTTGTTTTGTTTTGTTTTTTTAAATCAAGGCTTAATTTATTGTGTTGTTGATCATCTGGACTTAAGGAAATGTTAATAATACAGATTAGTCTTAAAAATGTGTGCACATATATTTTGAGAGCACCGATACAGTATCTATAAATATTACTTGAGTGCATTAGGAATATAGTAGAAGACTCAGAGAATGAAGTCATCACCAGACCAGAACCTGGTAACTGCAAGCTAATAATAGCCATAGAAATAACGATAATAATAATCTCTGGCATTTATAAGGTTCTTTAAGGTTTGCAAAGTAATTTATACCCCAGTTCTGATCCAATCTCATCATTTTATAAATATAGAAACTGAAGCTAAAGAACTTATCCAATATCACAGAGTTATTAGGTGGCAGAATTCAAATCTAGACTTCCTTATTCCAAGAATAGGGATTTCCTATGCTACATTTTATTCAAACAATTATCTCCACCTATTTTCCTGGCTACTTCTTTAGCCCAGCTAACCACTTATACAAATTATACAAATCCTTCAGATCCCACCTAAAATGCTATCTCATGATGACACCAACTCACTATGATGAACTTAGCAGCGGACATTCTTGTATCATTATTGAACTTTTCATACTAGATGGATGTCCTGTCTTCTCAGCAACACTGTAAATTCCTTGAGTAGAGGCATAATGATGTGAAGAATAATATAGACTTTCAACATTTTAAAAAATATATTAATTAATTGATGCAAATTCAGTAGCCTCTTTATTGACTAATAATGGTCACTGAGATGATATTGCATATGTCACAGAATGGAAAAATACTTCAAAAGGTTGTTTGTTATTGTTCCCAGATCCCAGGCAAGTAGATCAATCAATCAGCACTCAACTACTCTGTGCTAGACACTGATTACACAAAGACAGAAATGAAACAATCTCTGTCCTCTAGAAGTTTACAGTCTATTAAAGGACACAACCTGCATATATTCAAAATAAAATCAAAGCAGTGTTTTGTTTTGTTTTTGTAGGGGAGTCAATTACTATGCATTTGTTAAGTACCCATTATGTACCAGGAAGACCTGAGTTCAAATATGACCTCAGATACTTAGTAGCTGTGTAACCCATGGCAAGTCACGCCACTTTTGTTTTCCTTAATCCTTTGGAGATGGAAGTGGCAGGGAAGGAGTTTTTTTAATCCTTCCAAAGTCACCTTCTCCTCCCAGAATTAAAAACATGGATTCTTGTAAGAGTATTTTGCTTTTTGTTTTAGTGTAGAGGGGAATCTTGTAAAATATTTTGGATGACTTTCGCACGTTCATCAAATGGTAATTAACTCATCATAATTGGTGCCCACAGACATTGGAGAATTTAGTTTTAAAACAATAGGAACTATTATTCAACAAGCTTTGAGTGCTTCTTCTGAGCCAAACTGTCCTAGGTGTTGGAGTTACAAAGACAAAAATGAAAACACTACCTTAAAGGAATTTACAAGTTTCTAGTACTGGAACTTAGTGAGGAGACTGGAAAGTGGATAAAAAAGCACTGCTTACAGGTTTGACCTAACTAGAGTAGTGGGAGTAGAGAGTTTTAATTCACTTCAGCCTATCTAGCCAGGAATTACAAATGTACTTCACTTTAAGAAAATATCAGTACATAAAAATTCTCTTTTTATGCAACTTTTCAGGGATACATTTTGGAATGAAGGTGAGACCCTAAACCTATCATGGTTCTAAAAGAAGCTTAGAATTTTTACAGCTGGGTAAACCAGCATAGAACAGTTAAGTGACATGTGTTCATGGTAACACAAGTCAGCTTAAGCCACACATGGTCTTTTTGTTTTCTTTAAACTAGAGCTATACTGCCAAGATTGCCTCAATTAAAAAAAAAAACAGGACCACTTTGTATACTGAAAAATTATAGAACCACAGAAATTAGAACCTGAATAGAACTGGTGCAAAAAAAGCACTAAGCCCACATTTATGTCAAGGAGCTCGTATTATCTGAGCAGCCATACAGCATCGTGATGGTAGCATGTCGTTTAGTGTTGACTGAGACTTACGAGTGGCCATGTGGCATTAAGAAAAAAAAAGACCCACAACCCTGGTCATTTCAGAGCTCAGATTCAGGGCTTTCCAGTGATCACCTAACACAAACTAAACCTTTCCAGCACCTTCTAGACATCTTTTGCATCCTCTCTCTGGGGCCACCCAGACCTTAGCCAGGCAGAAAAAACCACCAGCAGGGATACCCTTCCCTCCTCAGCCATTGGAACAGCCACTTAGGAAGTGACAGGATTCTTCATACCACTTGAATGAGCTGGGAGTCACCAATGGGAAGTCTTCCAAAGGATGAAGGACCAGAAAGCTTTACTGCTTGTTCTCTTGGTGCAACCTAAGGACTCCAGCACACTTGCCATCTGCCTTGCTGCTGATCTCTCATGAGTGTTGCCTGCCCCTTCTGGAATTAGCCCCTTGAGAAAAGAGACTTTTTTTTCTATTTTTATCTCTTGTTTATCAGTTGTTAGCATATAGCAAGCACCTGACCAATGTTTTTTCATTCATTTTTTAAGCCTTCAGTGAGAATTTTCTCTAGGCAAATGGTAAACAACAGAAAACAACTGGCAAATGGGAATGGATACATCAGGAATTTGAGTGACTTTTCCAGTTCCTAAGAGTAGGGTTTCAGTCCCCCTGCCTTCTCAGTGCCATTAGGCACATCTCACTGTTGGAACTCAGTATGAACAATCAAGGCCATCTATAATATGGCACCATTCTGGCAAAGTAAATGTATCCATTCCCTGGCCTGCCTCTCACACACACTGTTACTCATATCTCCTTGTCCATCTAATTCTTTGTATTTCATCCAAGGGACAGATTTGTGCCTGTGACATTCCTTTGTTATGTGGGAATATGGATGGAGCACCCTCATTGTATATACTCAGAATTGGAACCTGCCCCTTAGAATGTGTCTGCTCTGTCTCCATTGACAAAGTGCCCCATCCATAGCACCTCAGAACTGAAAAGATCAGGATTTGTCATTTCTTCCACAATTGGATGTCTTGAGGGGCCAATATATAAATTCACAATGTCACCTGATCGTATTTGAGACCCTTTGCCACTAAAAGAATATCCCATTAGGATTTAAGTTATATGCTATTCCTACAACTCTTTCCTCAGAAACACCTTCCACCCTGAGCAATTGAAGAATCTTACCACCTCTATGCTGAGCTGAGAAAAGCTTTCTTAGTATTACTCAAGGCTTTGTTGTAACACTGCAGTTTCCTTACCATCCTGGTTTCTCTGTTCAGGTGGCAGGGATAGCAGCTAGATAAGAATTTACTTCAAGAATTGAGATTTTATCTTCTCCAAAACTAATTTTCTCCTGATAAAGAATCTCCAGCTTTCTGAATTTATTTCAAAATTATTCAGTTTATTTATTGTTCATACAAACAAAACCCACCAAACCCCCCAAAACTAACTTGAAAAAATATTTGCTCATTTTTAGATTTTGTTGTTTTAAATAGCTGAGTTTAGTGCCACTACTGCCTAGCTTAGTGGTTTCAGTGGAAGAGCTGGGTTCTTGCTCAACTATCACTTGGATTGTCAATTGAGATTTCAGCCTGCTGTATTTATTTGTCCAGGTTGACATGGATCGTATCTGATGAAACTAAGTTATGATTCAGCGAATATTTCTTACTAATGTGAAAGGTAGCAGATAAAAAGCTGGCCTCAGGAACACTTTGGTTCAAGTCCAGCCTCAGACATATTGGCTGTGACCCTAGACAAGTCCCTTAACCTCTCAGTGTCTCTAGGCAGCTACCTCTACAATACCATAAATAGCAGTTGCTAATCTGAATTAGTATAAGAATTTCTTTAGGAAGGAACTCCTTACCCTCAGTGAAATCACAGGTCTAGACCAAATCCAGACAGGCCAAGGAGATAAAAGTAAGGTGGGATTCCTGCAATCTCAGTGTTTTATATGTTGCTGGATGGTTGCTGCTTTTTTATAATTTTATTGAAAGTTTCTCTAACTTAAAATATTTTGAGATGTTTACTTCTTCATGTAAGATATGAGGTGGTTATTTCAACTTCTTTTATTTCTATAAGGTAGTTTATTCAGTGTGTTGTAACAGAGTGAACACAGTGATTGTGGGCAAGTCACTTAACCTCTTAGCTTCAGCCTCCCCTTCTTTGAGGAGAGTATTTGCATTCTTTATCTCACTAGGTAGTTTGGAAGAAAGTGCTTTGTAATCCCAGAAGCATTGAAGAAATGTGAGTTATTGATATTAATCAGTCCCTCAGCCTATTTCAGGCCATGATGCTCATTTCTTTTTTGGCTAAAGTATAAGTGAGACTTTAAGAAACTCCAGTTTTCTCTGGGAAAAGCCTGGGAGGTAGGCATTCCCTAGATTTAAAATGGACTTATTTGTCACCTGTGCCTATCATTGAAATGAATCATTCTGCAGAACTTTTGCTTCAGGTCTGTCTATCTCTTTAAGATCTGATAGCCCTGTAGGTGAACAGAACGTGGCCTTGTTTTGTGCTGGGAGGGGTCAGTTCGCCCATCTTGTTTACCTGTGAGATCAGTGCCCTCTGGTGTGACTTTTGTAAATAGCAACTGGCCTGGATCATTCAAAAATATCTTTGTCTTGTTAAGTTAGGAGGCTCTTACTTCCTAACTTGTATTTTTCTCCTTGGTTTTAGTCCTTAGAAGAGGTGTGTGATTTGTTGCATGCGGCTCCATTCCAAAATATCTTGCCAAGGGTTCATGTCAAAGGTAAGAATGAAGCCTCTCTTCTTTTTTGCCCCGTACTATTTTAGTTAGGTTACCACTGGCTTTTCCAAGTAAGGTCAGTCGACAATTACATACAAGTAGAAGGCTCAAACCCATAAGTTGGTCTTTTGTCTGAAATTTGATCGTTTTCAGTATGTGTGGCAGTGAGTTAGGCAGCTGTGGATGTAACTTTGTTCTTGAGGGTGATGTTTATCTACTTAATCAGAAGAAAACACAAAAATTACAAAATATAAAATCATCTTTGCATTATTTTATTTGCTTACAAATTAAGTACTCCCCATTCCCCCAAGGAACTTAGGATGTGGTATATGTTTTGTTTTTGTTGTTATAGAAGGTGAAAGACTTGATGCAAAAATGAAAAGATTAGAATCAAAATATGCTCCGTTGCATCTTGTTCCTTTAATTGAGAGACTGGGGACACCTCAGGTATGTTGCTGTTTGGGGTATAGCTCATTTATATGTAAATGTGAAAAATGAGTCATTTAAAAAAGTGTTCTTCCCCTCAAAACATGGTCAGCCTGAGAAACTGATACAATTAGTAAAAGGATCATGGGTATAGAGTATTATGTTTCTTATGGCGTCTATTTAAATGTTACATTATTGTCACTGAGATTCCATGGAGGAAAGGAAAAAACAGGATCAGGGAAAATAGGGTGTAGAAAAAATACCACCCTTTTTCAAGCCAGTGAATGATCAGTTGATTGATAGAATAATTAGAAGCAGCAATGTAAAAAAGTATCCCTTTTGGATACAATGTATCCAAATACATGGCATGTCCATTATCTTCTACATGGTGTAAAAAAAGTTGTATTAAACAAACTGCTCAAAGCAAAGCATTTTAATGATGGAATAATTAAGAACTGTGGCCTACTGTGAAGCAGCAGAAGGCACATACACATATATGTCTGGGCTGCAGAAATAAGAATTAGGTGGCTTTTACAGGCTCTGAGCTGACAGCCTTGACTCAGTCTCACACATGTATACCGCAGCTACACTCATCAGCTCACACCCAAAGGGCAGTGCTGATGTATGTCTAGCATGAAGGGGAGTGTTGAGTCATACAATAGGGTTTTCAACTGTGTGTACAAAAATAAGTTACTAGTAATAGCATCTCCAAATATACGGTTCTAGTGTACATACATTGTAAGACTAATGAGGGGAAAAGTTGCAGATCACATAGTGAAACTCTTCCTTGGTAGAACATTTATTGAATACCATTTAGGTAGATATTAGAACCTCAGTTCTACCTGATAAAAATCATTAACTCCTTTAAACTCATACTTCTTGGGTTACATTTTAAGTCCCACTTTTTCTCCATTGCTCTATTTAAGTGGGAGGAAGGAGGGCTGAGTTGAAAAACAGACTTATTGTATCTAAAAGTCATTGCTTTCTTTTGAATACCAGCAAATTGCAATAGCAAGAGAAGGAGATTTGCTGACCAAGGAACGTCTTTGCTGTGGTTTATCTATGTTTGAAGTGATCCTGACCCGGATTCGGACATTCCTAGATGACCCCATCTGGCGAGGACCTCTCCCAAGCAATGGGGTCATGCATGTGGATGAATGTGTGGAATTTCACAGGCTTTGGAGTGCCATGCAATTTGTGTACTGTATTCCTGTAGGAACACATGAGTTCACTGTGGAGTAAGTGCTGTTAAATTTTAGCCTGCCCCTATTTTTGAAGTCAGATGCTAGGATAAACCAGCATAATGGTAGGTTTCCAAAGGGACCATCATTCTCACATTAGGATGACCTAGCACTACAAAGGTTCCAAGATTCATGTAGTGGGAATAAGAATATTCACTTAGGTTCACTTAATCCTTACCTGGAATGCCAAGCCAGCCTTTAAGATCCTCAGGACCTCAGTTAAGCCATAAAAAATGGAGGGAAGGGCCTAAATTTCCAAACCAAAGCAACAAGACATCTAGCATTTAGGGCTGCTGACTTAACCACCAGACCCTGAGTAGGAAGTAGGGACAAAAAGTACCGCAGTATCTCCCCAACTCCTAAGCTAGCTATTTTAAGGCAATGAAGATCAAACTACTTGCAGATCTTAACAAGTACATGGTGAAGATTTCTTTGCAAGCTTCCTTTACTGGGTTTTTAATTTTTTAAAGGAGAATTGATGTGTTTGGGACTGGTGATTTTTCTTGGGGCAATGATATATGACAGATAGCAGCTATTAATATGAAAAGTAATTTCAATAAGCCTTCCATTCTAAAGAGAACAGAGTAGACAGGAACTTAAGAGATCATCTGAGCCAGTGTCTTTCATGTGTGTAATGTAAAAGGAAATTGAGGTTGACATGCCTAAAATCAGAAAAGGCTTAGAAAGCATTTTACATGATTATCTTTTGAGCCTAGCAATAATCCAGTGAAGTATTTATAAATCAATGTATTGAGGCTCAAAGATTTGCCTGCAATTACACAGCTAGTTAAATAGAAATTTCTAGTCCTAAATCTAAATCCAGTTCTGCCCCATTTTATGTACTTGTAATTGCCCTTTTTTTTTGAAGAATTATATAATTGCACTAATTTCATTCAAAAAAGTTCAGTTATACTTTGTCCCTTTTTTTCAGACAGTGCTTTGGAGATGGGCTCCACTGGGCTGGATGTATGATCATTGTGCTTCTAGGACAGCAGCGTCGCTTCGATGTCCTGGACTTCTGCTACCACTTGCTTAAAGTACAAAAACATGATGGCAAAGATGAGGTGATAAAGAACGTGGTATGTTGAAGAGGATTTCCCCTCACTTAGAGAAGTTACACAGAAAGTATAGTTTTGGGCATAGTAGGATTCCTGACATCCACATAAGGTGCAGCCTTTTTCAGGGCCAAACAGGATGTTTCTTTCTTTTAACTGCACTTTTACCAGAAGAGTTAAATGAAAAGATAAAGGTGGAAAAGGTTCAAACAAAACTCTTAGGATGAGAGGGAGGAAGACAGTAAGTTTGGTAAACTATAGCAGCCTCCTACTTCCACTGCGTAAAGAGGACCTCAGAACTACCATCTTCCAGAACGATGGATCAGTCTCTCCCAGCACCAGTTAGTCACTGCTTGTGTAACTATACTGTTTCAAACAGTTTTCATTGTAACAGTGTACTTGCACTTGTGCCAGGACAGACTTTGAGCCACTTATGGGAGACTAATGAAAGGTCTGGCAGGCTATATGGCCTATGGGCCATTTGTAGCCAACCAAAGGATTTTGGGCAATCAGGGAAAAACGTAGGGTTGCACACTCTCCTGTTCATCATGTGATCCTTGGCAACCAAAGATCAGTCTGTTTCTACTCTGTGGCCCAAAGAAGTGAAGAAGTTTAGCCTATTTTAATTGTGGACTCCCACTCTACTGCCAAGTTGTGCAGGTCTGCTTTAAATGTTCAAATTTGACTTTTAAATCATAATACTTTGCTAATGTGGAATTTTTTCAGCCTTTGAAGAAGATGGTTGAGAGAATCCGAAAGTTCCAGATCTTAAATGATGAAATAATTACTATCTTGGACAAGTACTTGAAATCTGGTGATGGAGAAAGCACTCCTGTGGAACATGTGCGCTGCTTCCAACCCCCCATACACCAGTCTCTGGCCAGCACCTGAGGGATGTACAGCTTGTCAAATCTTTAATGTGGTTTCAAAAAATCACAGTAGCATGCTTTCTTTTCCCTTCTTAAAATAGCTAGAGTTTAGGAAATATTTTTCAGTATTTTTTTTTGTGCTTGTTAAAAAGGTGGTGCTCTTTTGATTTCAATCTAAAAAGCTTAATTTTATACAATCTATACTTATTTTTCTAGACTAAAATTTTATATGCTTTTGGAAATTAAGAAGACTGAGAAAAGTAATGGCTACTTATCGTTAATGCCATAATCTTGGGAAGCTCTTCAGCTGATAGTCCCAGCAGCTAATACATAGGAGGCTGCTGAGTTAATTTATTTATCAGTTGTCAGTGTTCAAGGAAGATGGAAAGAATTGTGAACTTGGGTGAAAACACTTTATATACCAGCTAATTGTAATAAAATTGTCTATGTATTAGAATAAAGCTACATGCTCAATTATTTTTTAGCGTTATGAAGATTTTCTGGTGGTGTTTCATGAATGCTTTCTTTCTGTAGTTGTTGCTTTTTTTTTTGCCATGGGTGTTACTTCCTTATTTTTCCCTCCCCAATAGAACTGTCAAAATGTAGTATGTGAGAGGTATGATTTAAAGTTATGGAAATAAAACTAGTGAATCATGATTTTGTTTCACAGTTCATTTACTAAAACATCCAGTTTAAGAAAGCGTAGGTGCATTTCACCCTTTTTTGAGGCCCTGCTGACCTGGAAGTCTCACACAGTAAGTCTAGGACTCACACTTTCACTTTTAGGCCTGGAAAACGAGAAAAGATGCTGATTTGGGGCTGCAGGGTTGTTTTTCTTAGAAGGCAAGTTCACAGCTTGTTACTTCACAACAAATTTAAGTGGAAAACATTAAAATACCGAATGCCAACAGCATTAATTTTCTATAGTCTTTGGAAACTGGAAAACACAGTCAAATCTTTTAAAGTACTTGAAGGAATAAATTCATCTATGTTTAGAATCTTACAAATTGAATGTCATTTCTGCTACGTCTTCCTTCATGTTAATGGAAACGGTGTATCCTGGCTTATCTTACGGGACCTACCACCACATTAACTACCACATACAAGCCTGCTTTTTATGTACGAATACACTTAAGGCACATGCTGATGTGAATCATCACAAAGGATTGGTTTGTAGTATGAAGGGTATAATTACCATACAGTTCCTGAAGTTTTGGGGTTTTTTGTGGGGATATAGACAAGTAATATTTAAAATGCAAGGAAGAAAATTTGGCTTTTGAAAATTTGGTCTTTGAAACATGACAGAATTAGACCTTGCCTGAAATCAGCACAGGGTGACTACAGTATTTGTTTTTTCAAAAAAAACAGTAAAATGGAAGGTTAGAATACATACTCTCAGGTGACGTCTAAAATCTAGACAGGGAAAGCAAGCTGAAGAACCCGCCTAAAAGTCAATGTCAGCTGATTACTGAAATAGTGAGTAACCATGGCCCCCAAGGCCACATGTGGCCCTCTAGGTCCTGGAGTCCTTTGACTGAATCCAAACTTCACAGAACAGATCCCCTGAATAAAAGGATTTGTTCTGTAAATTTGGACTCAGTCAAAAGGCCTCACCCAACGACCTACAGGTTACAGGTCCCCCACCACTCTGCACTAGGCTATTAAAACAGATTAAGACTTTAAGACACTCTCCAGGCAGGATAAAAGTACCGATGATTATCCACAGTTAACTAAACATTAAGTGGAACTCCCTTGGCATTTGAAAAGAACTTTCAATTCCTTAGCTTACCTAAATGATAAGTTTCCTGGGGCTGAAAGTGATTCTGGATCTGATTCTTATGAAAGAGGTAGGAACATTGCCCTGGGCATTGTCCCTCCTTTAGAAGAGAGGTGTCAAGACATGGCCGCAACACACACAACTATGGCCTGAATCAAATTAAAATGTAATTAGGAAATACTCAATAAAATACAAATATAACATGTTACATTTTAAAACTAAATTAATATGCAGTCCACAGCAACATGTACTTATTAGTGAATCCCGTTTCTGAGTTTGACAACTGCTCAAGAAGATCCTCATCATTTTCACCAATTAAAGTTTGTAATAAAGTGGAAGACAAGGTCTCACATTTAGCCTATAATTAAGGATTTCAAAGATTTCATGGGAAGGACTAGTAGTTAGGATCCTATGGCCTGAAATGCAACAAGGATAGTCAATCCTGGAAGGATGAGAGGTCCTATTTAATAAAATGCTGATGATACAAAATTCTTTTGAGGTAATACAAGCACTCACTACCAACTTATGGGAGTGGGTGGGCAGGTAGGGAACAGAAGCAAAGGCAGTTAAAATGAAGACAGCAACGTAGCACAATCCTTTAAGAAGAGTACTGGGGCGGGATAGGATGGAGGGAAACATAGTCTTTCATAACATGACTTAAGGAGGTGTTTTGTATAACTACACACGTATAAACCTATACTGAATTGCTTGCCTTCTCAATAGGGGTGGGTGGGGAGGGAAGAAGGGAGACAATTTGGAACTCAAAAGTTTTAACAAATGTTAAAATTGTTTTTACATGCAAATGAGAAATAAGATATACAGGCAATGGGGTATAGAAATCTATCTTGCCCTTCAAGGGCAGAAGATAACGGGGAATGATAAAAGGGAGGGCAGACTGAGGGAAGGGGTAATCAGAATGCATGCCATCTTGGGGTAGGGAGAGGGGAAAGATGGGGAGAAAATTTGGAACTCAAAATCTTGTGGAAATGAATGTTGAAAACCAAAAATAAATTTAAATCTTAAAAATAAAAAAAGTACTGGGAATGCCAAGTCTCAAAACATGCGGAGGCAAGCAAGAAAAAAGACAAGAAAACTTGTTTCTCATTAGCCATACTGGGAAATAAAGAGGGATCAAAGGAGAGCTAGGTCAATAACTGCAGCATGACAGGAACAGTAACTGACAGTGAAAAGGCAGAGATGTTCAATATTTATTATGCTTTTTTTCTCTGCAAAGGAGCATAACCTTTAGACTGGAAAGGAAGCTAAAAGGGAGTTAATGCTCAAAGAAGGAGATAGCAAGAAGCAGCACCTAGCTGTTCTTGATGAGTTCATGTCTGGCTCAAAAGAACTACACCCTCAAGAACCACAAAAAAACTGGCAAATGTAATTGCTGAGCCACTGTTCAGAAAGCTGTGGAAAACAGGACTACTTCAGGACTGGAGAAAGGTAAATGCTGTTCTTGTTTTCTAAAAGAGAAGAGACAACTGAAAGCAACAGGTCACCAAGTTTTATTTTAATTCTTGAGAAAATTCTAAAATTAAAGGACCCACATGACTTCATCAAAAACAAGTAACCCCTTATTTCCAATTTGTAAATTGTTAAATCAGAAGAGTGCAATACGTTTGCCTAAATCCTGGAAAAACATATAATGAATTTTCATGCTGTTGCCGAAAGTATGGGGAGTTATGGGGTGGTAGGACAAATAAGTAGATTCTAAACCCAAAGAATATTCGTTAATGATTCATATCAATTGAGAATAGCTGGGACAAAGGCATAGGTGGCGTAATCAAATTTGCCGATAACAAAGCTACAAAGGATAGCCTGGATATCTGTCATCCTGGATGACAGATTAAAATAAAAAAATTAACTGTATTTGAAGAAAGAAACAATATAAAACCTCACACTAGAGTACAAGAGAGATCCACCTCATACTTACAAAGTCAGGGAGGTATAGCTGGGCAGCAGTTTGAGAAAGATCTGGGGATTTTACTAGACTGCAATAAGCTCAACACAAATCAACAATGTAATACAGATAGCAGACAAGAGAGTGTGGTAAAAAACATTTAACATAATCATGGATTCCATTAAGAGAAGCTTAATTTGCAAGCATAAAGAAATGACACAACCCACTTATACTCTGCCCTTGTGAGACGTGCTCTAAAATACTGTTTCCGGCTGTGGGCACCCCAGTTTAAGAAGGACATTGATAAGTGGTAGAATGTCCAGAGAAGGGGGACCAGGACAGTGAAGAGCCTCACGTTCATGCCAAAGGAAAAGTAGTTGAAGTAATCAGGAATGTTTAACTGGGGAGAGATTGAGGAGGAGAATGTAACTTATCTGATTAAATCTGAAAGGCTGCCACTTGTGGAAAAGGTATTCAGATTTCTTTGAGCTTGTCCTCAGAGGGTGGAACTGGGAACAATGGCTTGAACTTGCAAAGATGCAAATTAAGGCTTGCTATCTGGAAAAAAATTCCTAACACGTGGAGCTAACCAAAAGTGAAAAGGACTGCCTGAGTAGATCTTACCTTTCTCCAGGTTGTCAAACAAAAGCTGAATAACAACCTATTAGGTACACTATAAAAGGGCTTTTTCCTATATAGGTTAGACTGGATGGTATCTGGGGTCTTTTCTAACTCTTCCACGGTAAGACTGTAATTTTTAAAAATCGGTGTCAATTTGAGGGGTTTTCCCTCTAAATTTCACATTATGCTGTTAACTTGAAATTGAAAAAAGATCCCAAAATAAACAAATAAATTTTAAAAAGAAAAAATTCCTAGAAACATCATCATAGACATTTGTGAATAGTGTTCATGAAGGCCCTTCAAGTGATAGCAATATTTATTCCCATATACATCTGACTAAATAATTATAAATCTAAGACTTATAAAATTTACATGACAGAAGCAATAATTCATTTGACTAAAACTTATTCTCTAAAGTTATCAATTTGGAAAAAAGATTCACTTCCAATATTTTTTCCTTTTGTCTGCTTTGCAGGATTATCCAGCAAAATTATTGTTATTTAAAAACCTGTTATGGATGATGATTACAATGTTACATTAGAAAATAGGGAATTAAATTCCAGGATCATTTATCTGGTTATCAGGAAAACTAGACTGAAAAGTTATCTCTAAATTCCACAAACAATCTTAGGACAAAGACAGTAGTTAAATCACTTCTGCAGGCTTTTGGAAAAGTCATTTCTTCTCTCAACTTGTTTCTCAAAAAGTATTTCAAAAGTATAGTTTATGGCTTAGGGAAAAGAAAATTGGATACATTCTTGGATTCCTCACTTGGCCACCAATAACTCCTTACTTAAAGTATACTAACTGGCCTCCCTCACTCTATTGTCATGAATAGCAAATAACCTAATTAATATGAACTGCTACATACAAACTTTACAAATGTACTTAAGTTTCTCTACCCTTTAGAAACTGAAGTCCCTCCTCAAAATATCTATCTGAACATTCAAGTTTCTAAATGACTATGAGCATTCTCATAAAACTGCCACTCAAACCTCAATAGGTAAAGAAGTCCTTCCAGTGTAAAATAACTGGTACTACAATAGAACACTAATAATTGTACAAAATGCAAAATTTTGGTAATAACTCACATTCATATAATGCTAAGGTCAGCAAGGCACAAGGGAATGAAAACACTTTAGTGAAGAATTGTTAAACTGCATTTTAAAGAAATAGTATGTTTTTTCAGTGTGGTAACTGAACCATTCATAAATACCTAAATATTTTATAGGGACACTGTATTCACTTGACAAGGCAAACTTTACATCAGAAAATCATCCTTACATTTGAGCCAAAAATTATTCTATTTCTTATCCATTTTGCCTAATTTAAGATTCAAAAATAATTCAAAATTAACTATATTTCTCATTTCTGATAATCTATTAATGTCAATTACAAACTAATTCATGACCTCATCCAACATGAGTCACAACTGTGTAATCCACAGGATACTATATCGCAATATTTTGTTCTTCCACATACTGGAAGAAGATTAAGGAAATGTTAATGCATTGTCATTTGGTAAATGACAAGTGTTCATTTCAATCTTTATCAGCAATTAAGAAATAAAGCATTTTATTTTTATAATTAAAACTGTCAGTGCAATAAGTTCTTTGCTTTTTTTGATGAAAGATTTGAAATCTAAAATCATACAATTATACAGTGTTAACAGAAACGCAAACCAACCATATTTAGGTCATCTTAGTGAATTGTCTTACACTTCATTTATAAGAAAAGTAAAGTCATTATTGTTTTTTTCCCCAAATTAGCGAAATCATTTTAAAAAAGATTGTCTCTAGACAGCATTTAAAATGACAGTTTCTATTTTCAGACAAGCTCATTTTACAGCCAAAAAAAAAAAACCACACAATTACAGATTAAGTCTTCCAAAATTGTATCTATTTTCAAAAAGTCATCAGATTTCCATTTCTTCTGGAGATGTTTTCACCAGTTTGTTGCTCACTTCCGCAGGTTAAGCTTCCTTCATTATTATTAAAGACTTCATACAAGTTGGACAGATTGCCATTCACTACTTTTTCATCTTTTCTAAAAGACACAGGCAGACTTGCTAGACTAAAACTGACATCTTTAAAGGCATGCAATAAAAAGATTCCCACAATGATTGTAAGGAAGCCACTCAAAGTGCCAATGATGTCATCAACAGGCATGTTTTGCCACTCTTTAAAAAGAATAGCTGAGCAAGTTAAAACAGATGTAGTGAAGAATACATAATATATTGGAGTCACTATGGATGTATTAAATATATCCAAGGCCCTGTTTAAATAATTGATCTGTGTACTTACACAGAGTATAAGGCTTAGCAGCAGGATCCAGGACAGAGGGTGCCTCAGCACAGGCTTCCCTGCAAAGAGTTCTTTAATAGCAATTCCCAGGCCTTTAACACAAGAGACGGAAAATGCTCCAATGACAGAGCAGATTGTTATGTAAACAAGTATGTTTGTTTGTCCATGGCGAGGTCCTACCACAAAAATTAATATCAAGGACACAATGACAATCAATGTTGCAAAGACCACAAAACCTGGAGGAGAGAAGGAGGGTAATATTTAGTTAAAAATGTTAAGTGCTAAGGGAAACCTCTGGCATTTTGTATAACAGCCTAAGAAAAAAGAGGGCATAACAATTTCAGTCTAAAAAACTGTAATTCAACTTATTTTACAGAGGAGGAAACTGAAGGTCTCCCAGATAAAGTGACTGGCCCTACATCACAAATTATCACACAGCAGAGCTGGTCCAGAACCCAGGGCTCCCACTACATGATGCCAATTACTCTCAAATGAACGAATTTCTAGATCTGCTTTCAACATAATTACAACGAGTAAAATTTATTACATTTTTGTTAAAAGAAAGAAACAAAAATATACATCTCAGTCTATGCTATAGTTGTGCTGCTAATCTAGTTTTCTAAAGAACAGTTTGTGTAAATGGGTTAATTTGTTTGCCTACGCTTTTAAAACTAGAAATTGTTACAAAGCTCCAATTCTTTGTATACTTCATTTTTCTAATATGATCTGCTTCAAGGCCTTGCAGAGCTCTCTCGATTCTGACACATTCTTCACAGTACTAGAATGTATACCAATACAATAAAAACAGAAAATAGCAAAGAGGGAGCAATTAATACACAAATTTTAATATAACCAGCTTCATAAAAATAACACCAAAAATCTAAATAAGTTACTTTGTGCTCAGAGGACACTATATCTGAGATATTTAGAAGCAGAGGAGGCAACTGCACCCGTGAGCATAAGAGAACATAAGAGAAATCATAGCCCAAATTTGAAAGGGTGATAACTTGAAAAATAATGCAAAAAGGAGACTATTTTATATGATCATCTCTTCTTACCTGGATCACCCAGCTTATGAGACATCTCATTTAAGGTCTCTATCTCCTCCTCTTTTGGAGCATGAATTACCATAACAGTAGACCCTAAAATACTTAATAAACATCCAATTTTTCCGTGCAGATTAAGTCTTTCATTTAGAAAGTATGACGAAAGGATGGCACTATAAAGAAAAAAAATCATCCCAGATATTAAAAATTATTAGTTTCTTTTTTCTTCCTAACCTTGTAATATATGTGAAACAAACATCCATCCAAATAGTGGGGGAGAAAAATCTGAGAACCAATAAAAAATAATGAATGGCTATACCATAAATTTAGATCTCATTCCAAACAAAATGCTACTTGTCAAGAATGGTATTTCCGGAGAATTATTTAACTTTGTGAAAAATAAAAATGTTTGTTGAACTAAATTAAATGAATAATCTAGTCATACAATTTTGCAATTATACAAGCTATAGAGGCTCTCTCTGTGTAAAACTAAAAGTCACCAAGTACTGATTTCCACTGGGTCCTTAAAATGATAATACAAAGACTTTCAACTTAACATCAGTGATCTAACAACTACATACAAAGCCCAACTGTTACTTAATAGAAGATTCATAAGCAAAATCAAATAACACTAAATAAAATGGAATTTGAAAATATTACTATAAATTTTACATGTGAAATTTCTGTTCTTGCCAAGCAAAAAACATCTTCCTTACCTTACAAGAACACTAAGAGCTCCTAATGGAGTCACTAATGTGGCTGGTGCAAATGCATAAGCAGCAAAGTTGGCCACCTCACCAGCTCCCACTGTGGGTTGAATTTTAAAAAAAGTTAAATGTCAATTTCAGTGTTATAGATCAAAGTTGTGAATTTTTTAAAAATCCTATATTCATATGTGGTATTAATACAAGGAACCTCTTAAGCTTTATGCAATATTTTATATGGATTATTTCATCTACTTAAGTATTCTGAATATTGTCCTGATTTAATTTGGGGAGTTATTACTTCGTTAAAGAAACCTTCCTGGCACAATAAACTAAACCAGTAGAGAAATCAATATAAAACCAAAGGGCTTAACTGAAATAATATAAAGAGAATGTAAAGTTAATGCCTAAATATAGGGTGCAAAAAGTAATAGTTGGACACTAATTATAGAGTTCCTACAGTGAAATAAATACAAACGGTGCAAACCAGCAAGGCACAATAAACTTTTTCTTAAACACAGAAAATGAAATGAAAGAAAATCTGACTAGTCATAACCAGAGGACAATAGTACAAAGTAGTGGTGTCAAACTAAAATAGAACCGGATAAAACCTATCATATATTAACTTAAAAAAACTACAAATTAACATTATTTATACTGTGTTTTTATTTATTTTGTTCAATATTTCCCATGAAGTTTCAAGTTAGTTAAGTTTGACACTTCTGCAACATATTGTAATATACTGAAATGGAATTTTTTTTAAATGAAGCTTTAAAATGCTACTACTATTAAAAATATTTTAATGTTTTATATCATTATCTATGGTCTCTGTATCAAATAGTTTTATTATGTTTGAATTTTTTTAGGGGGGATGGAAAGAGGGGTGGGTGAGAGGGAAGGGTTTACCAGGAAAGGTATAATATGAAGGAAGGAGAGGCTGTTCACTATGAAGACCGTCCCTGTTCCCAAAAAAAACACTGATGCAAAAATAAAAGACATTAATAAAATATATTTCAAGATTTCTCTTGATTCCAACTTAGGGCAATAAAAATTACAGAACGCTAACAAATTTAAGTGCCAAATGTCTTCCACTATTCTTTGAATGCCCTTTAAAAATAATTAAAAATACACCTGTAAACTATTTCCAATTTCAATTTGTAATAAAGAATCACTGAAAAAAAGATTTATCTTTTGATCTTTTTCTTTAAAAGTGTCCTAATGAAATTCAGATTATTTTTTGTTTAGAATATAAAAATAAGCACTGTATGGTTCAGAAAAATATACCACCATGTAAAATAAATGGCGGTGTATTTTTCTGTGTCAACTGCTGCTGCTGCTGCTAATATTTTAACAAAAAATAACATTGCTATCAAGTTTTCAAAGGAGTTACTCTCAAAGATCATCTGTCCTTATACTGAGGGAGAAGGATGTTAACAATAATTTGCTAGGGACAGATGAATAAAAGAAAATATTTTAAGATAACAGTTTACCTTAAAACTTTTAATTCGGGAGTAAAATAGGATAGATGAAAATTTTTTACGTAAAACTGCTTTCAAATTTGTACTAATAATCCAGGGGTGGTGTAAACATTTGAACACAGAAATGCAGTATTTCCTCGTCATTTTATTTAATACTTACTTGATAGAAGTCCAGCCCACCATAACCACTCTTTAAGATAAGCATGGCCACCTTGACCTAGAAATGAAGAAAAAGTGTTTTTCAGGTCTCTGGAAGATCATCAGACCCCAAACATTCTAACCACAATCAATAAGGATATGTAAAATTTAAGGGGAATATGGGGGAAGGTGTTCAATAACTAAGAAAAATCTGATCTTCAAAGTATTTTTTCATAACACGCAAAAAATTATCAAATTTGCAGTGCAAACATGTATAAGTATGAATTATTAAAAAAAAGAATAATGAGAGTCTATGGTAATGTTTTCACAATGGATCAAAGTATGCCTCAAAAGTGAGGTTTCCCAGAAAAGGGAAATATTCACTGGAAAGTCTATATTAAATGTATTTAACATGAAAGCTTTTTTTTATTAATATAAATTTATTTATTTGACTTTTTACGTTCATTTTCACAAGATTTTGGGTTCCAAATTTTCTCCCCATTTATCCCCTCCCCCCACCCCAATACACCGAGCAATCTAATTTCCCCTATCACCAATCTGCCCTCTCTTCTATCACCCATCCCTTCTCTTGTCCCCATCTTCTCTTTTGTCCTGTAGGGCCAGATGACTTTCTATTCCCCATTAACTGTATTTCTTATTTCCTAGTAGCAACAACAATACTAAACAGTTGTTCCTCAAACTTTGAGTTCCAAATTCTCCCCATCCCTCCCTCCCCACCCATTCCCTTTGGGAAGGCAGGCAATTCAATACAGGCCCTATCTGTGTAGTTTTGCAAATGACTTTGATAATAGTTGTGATGTGTAAGACTAACTGTATTTCTCTCCATTCTATCCTGCTCCCCATTGTTTCAATTCTGTCTTTTGATCCTGCCCCTCCCCAAGTGTTGACTTCAAATCGCTCCCTCCTCCCATTGCCCTCCCTTCCATCATCCCCCCCCTTGCTTATCTCCTTTTCCCCCACTTTCCTGTACTGTAAGATAGGTTTTCATATCAAAATGAGTGTGCATTTTATTCCTTCCTTTAGTTGAATGTGATGAGGGTAAACTTCATGTTTTTTTCTCAGCTCTCCTCTTTTTCCCTCCACTAAAAAGTTTCCTGCTTGCTTCTTGAATGAGATATAATTAACCCCATTCCATTTCACCCTCTCTCCCTCCCACTACATTTCTCTCTCACCATTTACCTTAATTTCTTTTAAAATATGGTCCCATCCTATTCAATTCACTCTGCACTCTGTCTCTGTATGTGTGTGCATGTGTGTACGTGTGTGCACGTGTGTGTGTGTGTGTGTGTGGTCCTACCAACTACCCAGATACTGAAAAGTTTTAAGAGTTACAAATATTGTCTTTCCATGTAGGAATGTAAACAGTTCACCTTTGGTAAGTCCCTTATGACTTCTCTTTGCTGTTTACTTTTTCATGCTTCTTCTCATTCTTATGTTTGAAAGTCAGATTTTCTTTTCAGCTCTGGTCTTTTCATCAAGAATGCTTGAAAGTCCTCTGTTTCATTGAAAGACCATATTTTCCCCTGAAGTATTACACTCAGTTTTGCTGGGTAGGTGATTCTTGGTTTGAGTCCTAGTTCCTTTGACTTCTGGAATATCCTATTCCATGCCCTTTGACCCCTTAATGTAGAAGCTGCTAGATCTTGTGTTATCCTGATTGTATTTCCACAATACTGGAATTGTTTCTTTCTAGCTGCTTGTAATATTTTCTCCTTGACCTGGGAATTCTGGAATTTGGCCACAATGTTCCTAGGAGTTTCTCTTTTTGGATCTCTTTCAGGCGGTGATCGATGGATTCCATGAATACTTATTTTGCCCTCTGGTTCTAGAATATCAATCAGGGCAGTTTTTCTTGATAATTTCATGAAAGATGATGTCTAGGCTCTTTTTTTGATCATGGCTTTCAGGTAGTCCCATAATTTTTAAATTGTCTCTCCTGGATCTATTTTCCAGGTCAGTTTCCAATGAGATATTTCACATTCTCTTCCATTTTTTCATTCTTTTGGTTTTGTTTTGTGATTTCTTGGTTTCTCATAAAGTCATTAGACTCCATCTGTTCCATTCTAATTTTGAGAGAACTATTCTCTTCAGTGAGCTTTTAAACCTCTTTTTCCATTTGGCTAATTCTGCTTTTGAAAGCATTCTTCTCCTCACTGGCTTTTTGAACCTCTTTTGCCAATTGAGTTAGCCTATTTTTCAAGGTGTTATTTTCTTCAGCATTTTTTTGGGGTCTCCTTTACCAAGGTTTTCAAGGTTTACCTGTTTTCTATGCTTTTCTTGCATCTCTCTCATGTCTCTTCCCAGTTTTTCCTCCACCTAACTTGATTTTCAAAATCCTTTTTGAGCTCTTCCATGGCCTGAGCCCACTGGATATCTATTTCGGATGTTTGGGGTACAGAGGGCTTAGCTTCTATGTCTTTCCCTGATGGTAAGCATTGTTCCTCGTCATTAGAAATAAAAGGTGGGAACATCAGTTCCCCAAGAAAGTAGCCTTCTATGGTCTTATTTTTCTTCCCTTTTCTGGGCATTTTCCCAGCCAGTTACTTGACTTCAGAGATTCCTCTCCACCCCTGCCTAGATCAGCCCAGCTAGCACATAGGGTCTGAGATTCAAATGCTGCTCCTCAGCCTCAGGGCTTTCAGCGGCTGGCGTGGCTGCTATTCAATGTGAGCTTAAGTTCTGGTACTCAGGCGGGGGCAGAGCCACCTCCCAGGCAGTGCCCCTCTGGGGGTTTATGCGGAGACCTTCAGTCCTGGAGCGGAGCTCCTGCCTGCTTGGGGAGTCCCAGGCCGCCGCTGCCTCTGCCGCCGCTGCCTCCTGAGGGGGCCCAAGTCACAGAGACACCCTGCTCCCCTCTTGGCCAGCCCGGAAGTCTCTCTCACTGACCTGTGCGCCTGTGGGTGGAGGGACCTTCGCGGCCACCAGATATTCCATCCCTGATGCCTGCTTGGATGTGCTCCTCTCGGGGCCGCGCGGCCAGGGCAGCACAGGGGATCCGCTCCGCATCTGGTGCACGACAGACCTTTGGGGTCGGTTTTTCAGGGCTCTCTGGAACGGAAATCTCCTCCACTGTGTTGCTGCGTGGCTTGTACTGCTCCAGATTTGTGGGGAGTTCTTTTTACAGAAAATTTATGGGCTGTGGGTTCGGAGCTAACATACGTTGAGTCTTTCTACTCTGCCATCTTCAACATGAAAGCTTTTTAAAAAATTTCTCTCAGTTCAATAAAAGTCACATTCACTTTTATCAGTACAATTCTCTTCCTCTTTGACTCTCTGATTCTTTCCCCCTACTTTTCCACAAGATCTCACCTTTGCTATATTCACTAGAGAATATGATTATAGGTCAAGTTTTGTACAACCCAAGTCTGTAAGGAAATTTGACAGAATAACAGAATTTGAAAACTGGCAGGGACATCAGTGGCCATCTAATCCAATCAACAATTACCCAAAAGGATTCCCCAGAATAACATTCTAGTCCCTGTCTGAAGGCCTCCAAGGAAGCAGAATCCAGCACCCCTTGAGGGAGCCTATTGCATTTCTGGACAGTTCTACTTGTTTGGAAGTTTTTCCTGAAATCAAACCTAAATTGGCCTCTGCGACTTATACCAACACTCAGGCCCATCACCATGAAGGGTGATTTCCATTATGTACTCTCCAATTACTCGATGTCATTACTACACAGTAGTGTCCACAACAAAATACAATATTCTAGAGAGATCAGACTTCAGGAGAGTTATCAATTCCTTGTTCTTAGAACTGTGACTCTTAATGAAGTCAAGTTTGCATTAGCTCTTTTCCCTACTATATTATAATGCTGACTCATTGATCTTGCCATCCACTAAAACCCCTAGATCTTTTTCCCTGACCCTCTCTTCCTAAAAAAATTGCTTCTTAACTTTGTTTCCCTTACCTTGTACTGATAAAGTTAAATTTTATATTCAAGTATGAGGCTCCCCATTTTCCCCTAATACATTTCATTTTATTAGACTCATCCAATTCAACAGCTTATCAATATATTTTGGATTCTAACTATCCTTCCCAGATCATCTGCAAATTGGATAAACAAACCACTGATGCCTTTATTCAAGTCACTGATTTAAAAAATTAACTAGCACAGAGTCAAACCTCAATTCCTGGAGTAGTCTAGAGACCGCCTTACCATGTTATTTGGCTACATCTACCTACCCTCCCACCTGTCTACAAATGGTATGTCACCAAGTGTCTTAGAAATGAAAATTTCTGACTTAATCTCCTGATGTAGCACAATGAAGCACAATGACTATAACTACTCTGCCATGCTTAAAAAAAAGTACATGAATGAGTAAGGCAGGTGTCAATGAAAGTTTTGTGTCTGCCTATCATGCTACTAGGAGGGGATTAGACACTAATTCTTCCTTGTACTCTTCTCCTGGTCTCATGTACTTAGGAACATCATAATTTATAGAGAAGGGAAAGTGAAGAAGCCAAGCAAGCAAGCAGCTGCAGGAAGAGATAATATTTTTGTGCATTTTTTTTGGAGGGGGGAAGGTTATGTGTCTTATTTGTCTGATTCCTCTTATTCTGACAATAACCTAGAACTCTATTCCTAACTGGGGTGAGGGAGGAAAACAAACTAAATATAAATAGCTATGAACCTACAAGATAATTTTATCAAGAATGAATCTTTATAGAAAGCATAAAAGACACATGGAACCTACCTGCTCTCATGGAGCCTTTTCTGGCTAGCCGTAAGAGACCCTTCTTTTTTAAAATGAAGCTTCCTCCAATGAATATACTGGAGCTCATAGCCAATCCCAGACCAATATAAAAGTCATATTTTCCACGATCCCGGCTCATCTCGTTAACTACTGGAGTGTTCAGGTGAGTCACATTGATCACAGAACAGAGAAACTGCTGGTACTAAAGGTCGGGTGACACAATCTTCAATTCTAAACACAAAAACAGAATATTAGAACAAATTATTACAAACATAACCAAACCACAGATATGATACTTGAAAACTATTCAACAATAGAAAATCTACACCCTCTCTTTTATCCTTAAAGAAAGGTATTTTCTTTTTTTCTAGAGACTACAGCTTTCCTATTTCCCAGGATGGAAATGAAACTGCCACCTACAGGTCTTAGCCCAGTAATGATCGGCACAGGAACAGTTTAATTTTTCTAAGCTAGGTCAGCTTGCTTCTTCTTAGGCAGCCACAGTCCCAGGGGCTTACCATACTGATGTCAGACTTAGTGCAGATAACCAATCAGTTTTAGTCTACCTACAGCTCAGAATCCCTGAGTTTAAAAGACTTCCAGACTCAAAGATTACAGGCCAAAGCCACCATGCTTCACTTTTCTTCATTTTTATAATAGTGAATGTTTGCTTTTAATGACAAAAAGGAAAGCAAGCTCATTAGGAATGGAAATTTAGCCTATAAAAAAGGAATTTAATGAGTGTCTACAACAAGTCAGATAAAAATTTTGTGGGTAATGTTTAATGCCACTATGGCAAGACAAAATTGTAATGGATCTGAATAGTTAAATAACAATGTTTTTGACTCAACAAAGTAGAATCCTTTGTAAGGAAATATATAACATGAGGAATAAATATTAATGTAAATCCTGTAAAGTGAGTTATTTCCTATATCTAATAAGGACATGCTGTTGTAGTACATATTTCCCTTTAGGCACATGAAGATAAAAGGTTTTTAAGCAGGAAGGAACAACTTGCCTAGTATTTTGCAGGGAGGATTCTTTATCAGGTACGGTTGAATTCAGGAAATATTTGAATACAATGTTAAATACTAATTATAAATGCCCTTCAAACTTGGGGAAGAGGTAATGACTTAAAATGGAAATGGAAAATACAAGTATTACCTGCTGGAACCCAAGAATTCATAGAAAGTCAGCTAATTACTATTCTTGTACCGAGACTGAATACCAATGTATGAAGTGGCAGAATGGTCTAAGAGAAGTATAATCAAAGTAGAAAGACCACAAAGGAGAAAGAGTAATAGAGAGAGGAAAGTGAGGGAAAGTGACTTGCCCAAGGACACATTAGTCTGATAAAATCTCTGTGTCTGCCACAAAGATACCATCAGGTCTGAAAGAGCTTTCAGAAACAGTGCCAAACTGTAGTTCCTCCTGTTCCAGCATGGGGACAATTCTAAGAGAAACCATTCAGAAAGGCCCAGGAACATTCTACAATTAAAGATGCATCTGGAATAACAAACTTATTTCAAAATGGAAATACCTTCTGGAATTAATAAATCTATTAGTCATACCTCAGTATAAATAACTTTATCCAGACTGCTTTGCTACTGGCTTAAATAATTCACTAAGAGGAAGAATAGTGTTAAGATAGTTTGGTACAATGCAAAGAGCACTGATTTTAGAAGGAAGCTTTCCAAACCCTAGATCTGCCACCAAATGATCAAGGCAAGTCCCATAACCTTTCAGAGCCTCAGTTTTTCTCATCTGTAAAATAAGAAGACTGACTTAAATGATCTTTTAAGTCCCCTTCCAGCTCAACAGAGGGCACCAGCAATGACTACCAAGAGGAAGAAGGTATGGAAGATAAAAAGGTAAGACTTTAACACGTCCACAGGTTATTTACAGCTGTGCTAGGAAAACTACAAGAGTAAGAATGGAGGAAGACAAAAAGGTTTGTGGAAAGTTTAGTTTTCATTTTCATTCCCTTATGGGGCATGTAGGAGTTTAATGTAATGGGCAACTAGCTTTCTGATAATTCTTGAGGCTTTCAGTTCTAACTTCTATCTCTGTCCCTGTTCCAGAAGCACTTGGAAACCCCTATAACATCTCCTCTAGTCTTTATAGGTTCATTAGTGACCCTCTCCCTCCACTGTTTAATAAAGGATGCAATAATCAACAAACCCATTTCACCTTCTCTGACGCTATCATTTTTTGTTCACGGTACTACTACAATAAAAAAAAATTGGTAGAAATAAGCAGCAATTTACAATGTTTTTTACACAATGATTTCTAAACACAGAATAGCTACACAGTACTCAGAGTCCCATTTTTTCCACTTTGCACTATTTCACATAAGTTTTCCATGTTCTGAGTAGTCTTCCTATCTGTCAATCTTTATAACAAAAGTAAAATTACACTTATATCAACATACCACATGCTTCTTAGCCATTCCCTAGATACTAGACATTTGGGTTGTTGCCAACTTTTAAAGATGGCACAGCCTTAAAAGGTCTTTGAATAGAGAAGTCTTTTTCTCCCCTCTTTATTTATTTCAGTAAGTTATACATGGCTTGATGGGGACTAATGACCACCTCTTGGGTGCACTGTCAAACTGAAGTATCAAACATGGAACCACCTGTGTTGGCACAAGTAAGGTATAAATGTACTTATTCTTCCCAGTGTTGCCAAGTTGTCTTATTGTTATTCATATTCGATAATTTAACTGGTGAGTTACCTCCCAGTTATAACTTTTATTAGTAAAGTTGAACCTTTTCCCAAGTGCTTTATTATTTGTAAACTTCTTGTTATATTCCATTTGTCCGACCAGTGGACACTCATACTATCCATATAAAACTTGGTCTTTACCCCTTGTAAATCTTGAAATCTTTCATGAGTACCAACATTTTCTCCATGCTTTCTTTTTATTTCTGTTTTACTACTATTCACTGTGCAATTTAAAATTTTTATTATCAAAATGACAAACTGTGTTCTATATCATTTCTTCTATTACAAGGATGGAATGACATAAATCAATCCCCAGTTTCTCAATGTTGATATTACTAGTATTATGACTCGTAAGAACAATGCAACTCTTTGCCCCCATATTCCTAATGTCATGTTTTGGGGGAGCTACTTAATAACATTAGGCAGATTTTATCGTAATTTCATAGTCAGAATATTCCCTATATAACTGTGATAAATATGTGATTGCTTTTTGTTCTGTATTTTATGGATTTTCAAAACTTTTCATTCCCTAGAGAATCCCTTAACACTAAAAATGACCAGCTGCTGAAGTGCATTAGTAAAGAGACTTTCCTCATGAGAGTTCCCTACACCAGAGATGTCGAACACACAGCACACAGGCTTTGCAACAGCCTGAACTAGATTAAAATGTACTTGGGGGGGGGGGGGCGGAGTCAAGATGGCGGAGTAGAAAGACTCACTGTATGCTAGCTCCGAACCCACAGCCCATGCATTTAATGTAAGAAGAGCTCCCCACAAGTTCTGGATCACTGCAAGGTGTGCAGAAACACAGTGGAAGAGATTTCCGTTTCAGAGAGCCCTGGAGAGCGGTCCCCAGGGTCCGTCGCGCCCCGGAAAGCAGACCCCCACCCCAGCGCTGCCCTGGCTGTGGCCCCAGAGAAGCTGATCCAAGCAGGCTTCAGGGACGGAAGCTCCGGCGGCGGGGAAGGTTCCTCCACCCACAGACGCTACAGGTCAGTGAGAGACACATCTGGGCTGGACAAGAGGGGAGCGGGGGTCTCTGTGACTCGGGCCCCATTGAGAGGAAGCGGCGGAGGCAGAGGCAGCAGCAGCGGCCCCCGGGACTCCCCAAGCAGGCAGGCAGAATCTTCATTACTGAAAGTCTCTGCATAAACAACCTGAAGGAGCTGAGCCTGGGAGATGGCCCTGCCCCACCCGCTCCATTACTGAAGGTCTTTGCATAAAGCCCCTGAGGGAGCTGAGCCTGGGAGGTGGCCCTGCCCCCACCCCAGCACCAGAACTAAAGCTCACATTGAATAGCAGCCGTGCCTGCCGCGGATAGCCCATTTGAATCTCAGACCCCAAGCACTAGCTGGGCGGATCTAGGCAGGGGTGGACAGGAATCTCAGAACTCAAGTAACTGGCTCGGAAAATGCCTAGAAAACGGAAGAAAAATAAGACTACAGAGAGCTTTTTTGAGCAGATGCAAATGATCCCAACTTTCGGATCTGACGACAATGAGGAAATATTCCTGCCATCAGGGAAAGAAGTGGAGGGAGGGGCCTCTGTATCCCAGACATCCCAGGGGGTTGTCGGGTGGGCTAAGGCCTTGGAAGAGCTCAAAAAGGATTTTGAAAAGCAAGTTAGACAGGTGGAAGAAAAACTGGGAAGAGAAATGAGAGAGATGCAAGAAAAGTATGAAAAACGGGTCAATACCTTGGTAAAGGAGACCCAAAAAAATGCTGAAGAAAATAACACCTTGAAAAGAAGGCTCACTCAAATGGCAAAAGAGGTTCAAAAGCTCACTGAAGAGAATAGTTCTCTCAAAATTAGAATGGAACAGATGGAGTCTAATGACTTTCTGAGAAACCAAGAAATCACGAAACAAAACCAAAAGAATGAAAAAGTGGAAGAGAATGTGAAATATCTCATGGGAAAAACAACTGACCTGGAAAATAGATCTAGGAGAGACAATTTAAAAATTATGGGACTACCTGAAAGTCATGATCAAAAAAAGAGCCTAGACATCATCTTCCATGAAATTATCAAGGAAAACTGCCCTGACATTCTACAATGCAAAATATTACTAGTATTATGACTCGTAAGGGCAAAATAAGTATTGAAAGAATCCATCGATCACCACCTGAAAGAGATCCAAAAAGAGAAACTCCTAGGAACATTGTGGCCAAATTCCAGAACTCCCAGCTCAAGGAGAAAATCTTGCAAGCAGCTAGAAAGAAACAATTCCAGTACTGTGGAAATACAATCAGGATAACTCAAGATCTAGCAGCTTCTACATTAAGGGATCGAAGGGTGTGGAATAGGATATTCCAGAAGTCAAAGGAACTAGGACTCAAACCAAGAATCACCTACCCAGCAACACTGAGTATAATACTTCAGGGGAAAATATGGTCTTTCAATGAAACAGAGGACTTTCAAGCATTCTTGATGAAAAGACCAGAGCTGAAAAGAAAATTTGACTTTCAAACACAAGAATGAGAAGAAGCATAAAAAAGTAAACAGCAAAGAGAAGTCAGAAGGGACTTACCAGAAGTGAACTGTTTACATTCCTACATGGAAAGACAATATTTGTAACTCTTTCAGTATCTGGGTAGTTGGTGGGATCACACACACACACACACACACACACATGCACGCACATACAGAGACAGAGAGCACAGAGTGAATTGAATAGGATGGGACCATATCTTAAAAGAAATTAAGGTAAATGGTGAGAGAGAAAGGTAGGGGGAGGAAACAGGGTGAAATGGAATGGGGTAAATTATGTCATTTAAGAGGCAAGCAGGAGACCTTTTAGTGGAGGGAAAGAGAAGAGAGCTGAGAAAAAAAAAACACAAAAAAACAAGAAGATTATCCTCATCACATTTGACTAAAGGAAGGAATAAAATGCACACTCCTTTTGGTATGAAAACCTATCTTAACAGTATGGGAAAGTGGGGGAGGAGATAAGCAAGGGGGGGGATGATGGAAGGGAGGGCAATGGGAGGAGGGAGCAATTTGAAGTCAACACTCAGGGAGGGACAGGATCAAAAGACAGAATAGAAACAATGAGGGGCAGGATAGGATGGAGGATAATTCAGTTAGTCTTACACAACACAACTATTATGGAAGTCATTTGCAAAACTACACAGATAGGGCCTATATTGAATTGCCTGCCTTCCCAAAGGGAATGGGTGGGGAGGGAGGGATGGGAAAAATTTGGAACTCAAGTTTTAGGAACAACTGTTTAGTATTGTTGTTGCTACTAGGAAATAAGACATACAATTAATGAGGAATAGAAAGTCATCTGGCCCTACAGGACAAAAGAGAAGATGGAGACAAGAGAAGGGAGGGATGACAGAAGAGAGGGCAGATTGGAGATAGGGAAAATTAGATTGCTTGGGGTATTGGGGTGGGGGGAGGGGAGAAAAAGGGGAGAAAAAATTGGAACCCAAAATTTTGTGAAAATGAATGTAAAAAGTTAAATAAATAAAAATAAAATTAATTAAAAAATGTACTTGGGAAAAATTTAACAAAACAAATAAAAACACAATACAATAAAATTACATTTTAAAACTAATATGCAGCTGGCAGGGATCCTTACATGCAGATTAGTGACCCCTATTTTTGAGTTTGATACTACTGCCCTAAATCAATGGAATCATAGTCTGGACCTTTCCTCATAGCTCATTCCAAAAGAATTTGAAACAAATTAACATCCATGCAGTTTACTGATAAATGGTACAACAAATTTTACAGGGTCCACATTTACTTTCCTCTATGCTAAAATCCAATTTTTCTGAGAGCACTTACCATATGACAATTCTTTCCCCCACTGTTTAACCACACCAAGTTTAACCATAAACTACATTTCTATATGCATTTGAATTTAATCTTTGAATCCCTATGTCCCATTGATCTATTTTTTCATTTTCTTCCTAGCAACCTAAATCTATCTAAAGCTAAATCTATCAGGTGCTAAAGCCTAACAAAGTTATTCGAAGTGTTTAAATATACCACATGCTTTCCATTACACGACACTATACTACACACTTGGAACACTTGTGCGTGTGTGTGCATGCGCATGTGTCTGCTGAAATGCTACTCTTACTTCAGGATCAGTTCAAATGATAATTCTCCAATTTCCAAGCTTTCCCTGAATCCCCCAATTCAGTAGTTAATAGCAATCACTCCCACCTCAAGTCTGCTGCTGCCCAACGAACAGGGTCAACTCTTGGGAAAACCAAAACAAGTTTTTTCTTCGGAATCCTCTGCCTTTAATTTCTTTCCCTTTTCTCATGTCCAACTCCTCTCTTAATTTCAGGCAAACAGTGCCTTCCTACTATTCTTTCTCTCAGAGGCAGACTTGATGTAAATATTTGATACTTGTTGCCAAGACTGATCACACTTTGATGAAAATACATAATACATTATTCCCTCTGCCTCAAGAGTTCCAGATACATACTTTCTCTTTTCTGAAACCTTAAACATTACTAACACTTATTAATGATTTTTATATCATAACCAACTCTTACAGAAAGCAGAGATGAAGATATAATATCCTATAGTTGTCCTGAGCAAGCCCTATCTTAAAATAACTAATTTTACACAACAGTCCCCCTAAAAATATTTTAGTTTTTATGTAAAGTATTTCTGTAATATGTTTGTATGAACAACATACCTAAAGATATTTCCTCTGAAGATAGAAGCAAAGACATTTTTAAGAAAACACACATAACATTACATTTTAAAACTAAATAAAATAATACAAGTTATTCTAATGTTATGTCAAGTTTCTAAAAACAGAATAGCTATCCATCATTATAATTCAAGAACTATTCATTTCCATTAAATTAGAAAAAGTCAGAGGGAGATACTGTATTATTTATTTACATCTTCCATAGCTACTATCTTACATTTTCCCTTAGATATTTTTCTTATATGAAGAAGCAAGAGGAATGAGGAAGCAATAGTATATCCTAGATCTACCTGGACCAAAAAAAAGAAAACATTTCTTTCACGTGTATCTAACTTTTAATCATTTCACAACCATAAAACGCTGGAGAAAAAAAATCTAGATCAGGTTTGTGGTTAAAAGGCTTGTTATATCCCCTAGAATCACTCAATTATAAACCAGGCATGATTTATAAATCAGATTAACACATCTACTCAAAATATCATTCAGGTCATGAAACTACACATCAATAATTCTGTAAGACTAAAAAAATAAATTCTGTTTATCCTTTCTATTAGCTGATGGTAAGTAGCTGCTCAGTACATGTACATGGCTGACATTGTAGGCAATGCTTTACACTATGTGAACTGTTTTACTGCTCTTATTTCACTTGATCCCCTTAAAGGCCCTGCCAGGTAAGCAATCAAAGTATCATTTACCTCCCTTTCACATACGAGGAACTGAAGACTTTGTGAAGTCAAGATGACCTGTCACAGTCACAAAGCTAAGAGGTGTCTAGGCCACAATCTGAACCTAGCTTGTTTGATTCCAACTTCAATGTTCTTTCCACTAAGTCACACTAAGTTCTTAGAGGCAATATACTAAACAATAATATAATGGAAATGTTACCTTGCTAAATTCTTTTAATGAAAAAACCTGGAATTTTTAATTTGGGGTCTATTAACTTTGATAATTCTATGTAAATTTTCCTTCGTAATCTTGTTAATTTTATTTACCTTTACAAAACAATATTCTGAGAAGGGATGTATAGGTTTCACTAGACCACCAAAGGAGACTAATGACACATAAATGTTAAGAATCCCTACTTTAGAAAATGTGATCTCTTTATTATGTTTAATTTCACAAAACAAATTCACTGATTATAATCAGGATTCTGAAACAGGTCTCTACTGAGACAACAATGTGCTAATATAAAAACACTGCATTTTTAGGATAGCCAACTTTCCCAAGTCAAGAACTTCTTGACTTTTTTTTGGAGCATTTGACACTCATTTCCCTTCTAAATAAACTCTCTTCTCTGGGTACTAGAAATATTTCTCTCTCCTGATTCAGTCTATCAGTCTCCTTTCTGGCTCTTTATCTGTGTTGGGGGGTAAGGTGTGTTCAGGGCGAAATAGTACCTCTGGGTGAGGGCTGCCTTCCACCTTTGGTGTCTACCTGATCCACCTCTCCCCTGTGGCTCCAAGAAGAGGAAGCATGCACAGCTGCTTTGGAAGATGGGCTAAACCAGGTTTCAGACCTGTCAGCAAGTTAGATAGGTGTCTACTAAGCATGTGAAGAGTCCCCCTAGTGGAATAGATGAATTTGGACAATTTGCTCCAAAGACCATGAAGGCAGCTGAAGCAGACACTTATGGAATGTCTAGAGTTTGGTTAAACACTGAAGACACCAACACCATTCACAATATCTTGAGCCATCACCAGTCAAATGGACTCTGTCCTGCCACTGAACTGTGAGGACTTTGGAAGACAGTGAGGCCAACAATTTCATGCGACTCAGCCTAACTTAAATCCAATTTATGCATGAATCTAAAGACATCACCATTTTTACCTATCTCAAAGCCCTGGGGTGACACACAAGTGACAAAGCAGCAGGTGCAGATCCACTGGGAGCTGTAGTCACAACCCTGCACACAGGCAGCCCAGGCCATAGGGTAGTGTTCTCATTGGAAGCAGCAGTGGCATTTGGCAGCTCTCTGGGTATCTGAACAGTCTCTGAGGACCACATTAATCAGAAGGGGCTAGAAATGGTACGCTCAAAATGCCTGGTTACCCAAACCTGGCCTGATTACTATGGCAGGTGGGGACCCAATCCTGCAGTTAAAACACAAAAAAATATACAAAAACTTCTGCAAAGATGATTCCACTCACTATTGGTATGTGGAATGTGCGCACACTTATACACAACATAAAATCCAGTATACCTGAAAGACAAATGGCTCCTGCTGTGAGAGAACTCAGCAGGTATCACATCCAAATAGCAACTCTGAGTGAATCAAAGTTGGTAAATGGAGGTCAGCTTACTGAATCTGGAGCAGGATACATGTTTTTTGGAGTGACTGCAGTGAAAGGGAGCACTGTGACGCTGGAGTACATTTTGCAATCAAAACTAATCTGCCTCTTGCAGGAAAACACCATGCCACCATCATCAGTGCTGATGTTCCCACCAAGACGAACCCTGATGAGATCAAAGAAAAAGGAAGACCCGGAGACCCTTGTCATCAATGTGACAAAAGAGGACACGCTTATAATTCTGGGTGATTTTAATACTAGAGTAGGCTCAGACTACCAGGCATAGCAGGGAATCCTTGAAAGGAATGAAATTGGAAACAGCAACAGCAAAGGTCACACTACTAAAACTTGTGCATTTCACGACCTTTTCATCACCAACACTGTTTCCCATTTACCTAACTGCAATAAAACTTTGTGGATTCACCCTTGAAGCAAACAATGGCATTTGACAGACTATGTGATGGTAGGGGGAAGAGAAGGACAGGACGTGAGAGTGACAAAGGCAACGTGTGTTACAGAGTGCTAGACTGATCATAGATGCATCCTCTACAAGCTAAATATTCGCATTCAACAAGTGTTGGCCCCAATGCAAAATGACCACCAGAAAAATTAATGTCAACAAATTAGAGCACTTCTCTGAGCAGAAACAGTTTGTTACTGTGGAGGGAACTTTGCTGCTAACATGCTGACACCAGTGGAGTAGAGAAGGAGTGAGTAGCTTTCAGAGATCTGGTGTACAGCACAGCATTTGCTCATCTGGGTCAGAATACCTAAACACATCAAGACTGGTCTGATGAAAATAATGGCGAAATTCAGAAGCTGCTAAATGAAAAGTGAGAACTCCACCAGGAAAACAGTACATCTATCTCTAAGAAGGTGACATTTAACTCCATCAAAAGTAAAGTATAAACAAAGTTTTAGAGATATACAGGAATCTTGGTTCAGTAAGGCAGCAGATGAAACTCAGTTTTATACTGGTAGCAACAACCCAAAGGGCTACTATGATGCCCTGAAGGCTATTTATAGGCCAAAGATATGGTGCATTTCCGCTATTCAGTGCTGCTGGAGCCACATTGTTTAGGAATAAGGACATGATCCTGGAGAAATGTGCTGAACACTTCCACTGTGTTATCAACAGACCACCATCAATCAATGCTGAAGCCACTGTTTACCTCAGGTTCAGTTCAAGTCAATCCCTCTCTAGACAAATTTCTAACTGAAGAAGAGCTTTTCAATGCCTTTAGGCTCCTCTCCTGTGGCAAAGCACCTGGTGCTGATTCTATTTCAGATGAAATTTACAAAGGTAAGGGGTCCATGGCTCATAAAAAAGCTGACTGAAATTTTCCAGGTTATAAAGCAAGAAGAGGTTATCCCCCTGGAGTTCAAGAACACTTCTACTGTCCATCTCTATAAAGGTAAAAGGAAATAGATTCCCCTGTGACAATCACAGAAGGGTCTCTCTCTTAGTCATTAATGGCAGGACTCTTGCCAGTATCCTCAGTAACAGGCTGCTCCTTCACCTGGAAGATGATCATCTACCTGAGAGCCAGTGTGGCCTCAGAAAGGGCTGAGGAACGATCAAAGTGTTTGTTGTATGTTATCCGACAACTCCAGGAGAAATGCTGAGAGATCTGTATGCAACATTTGCAGCTCTGATACTGTTAGTCATGAGGGCTTATGCAAAATGATTTCAAAACTTGAGTAGTTCATCAGTACTGTACATCAGTTTCATGATGGCATGCCTACCCAGGTTCTAGATAATGGACAATTACTAGCGCACTTTCCCAGCCACCAAATGGAGTTTCTTCATGTTTTCAGCCATGTTTGTCAAGTACCTTCAATGAGGACAAACGTGACATGAAAGTTGGCTATCACACTGATGGTAAATTCTTCAACCAGGCTACAAGCCACAACCAAAGTGAAGGGAGTATTGCAGTATGACTTTCTGTTTGCAGATGACTGTACTCAATACAGCCTCTGAAGCTGAGATGCAACAAAGTATGATTGATTTTCTGCTGTTTCTATTAATTTTGGCCTAACAACTAACACCAAGAAAACAGAGGTTCTCTACCAGTCAGCACCACACCATCCATATGTGGAACCATCAGTTACAGCAAATGGAGAAGTTTTGAAAGCTGTGGATAAGTTCACTTACCTTGGCAGTGTACTTTCCAGGGATGTATGCATTGATAATGACACATGCACTGCTAAAGCTAGCTCAGGGTTTGGGAGGCTCCGAAGAAAAGTATGGGAGAGAAGAAGTAACAGATTGACTACCAAACTGAAGATCTATAGAGCCACTGTGCTGACTTCATTGTTGTATGCCTGTGATACACAGTCTACCAGCACTATGCCAAGAAACTGAATCGCTTCCATTTGAATTGTCTTAGGAAGATTCTGAAGGTCACCTGGCAGGATAAGATACCAGACAGTGAGGTCCTTCTTCAAACTAAACTGCCAAGCATTCAAACTCTACTGCATAGAGCGCAACTCCAATGAGCTGGCCACATTGTTCAAATGAAAAACATGCGCTTGCCAAAAAGACTGTTTTATGGAGAACTCACATAGAGCAAGCACTCACATGGTGGTCAGAAGAACTGATACAAGGGCACTCTCAAGGTCTCTCTTAAGAACTTTGAAACAATTGTATAACATGGGAGACATTGGCACAGGACTGCTCAGAATGGTGTGTCCACATCAGAGAAAGTGCTGTGCTCTATAAGCAAAGCACAATTGAAGTAGCTCCAAAAAACATGAGATGCATGAATTTAGAGAATCCACCCCAAAAATGCTCATGTG
Source organism: Bettongia penicillata ogilbyi (assembly GCA_023548195.1). Classification (NCBI taxonomy): domain Eukaryota; kingdom Metazoa; phylum Chordata; class Mammalia; order Diprotodontia; family Potoroidae; genus Bettongia; species Bettongia penicillata. Next base: position 2,128,451 of record JAJHZJ010000205.1, on the reverse strand, counting down.
GACTATTTGTGCCTGACCCGTGATAAAGCCTTCTGAGCTTGAACTGGTCTGATCAGTCATAGTCACATGCACTGTACCTTGACTCTAACACAGTGATGTCATTTTGGTCCTCTTCAAGAATGAAGCACCACCATATATTATCACCTGTATCACATCTAACTGAGTATACACCAAGGCTGTCAGGGTCCTAGTCTCTTATCTACTATATTCTGTAGCACAGTGCCTTTCATCTCGATGTCTGTCCAAGAAGGATTCAGCAGACGGACTCTCAAGCACCCTTCCCCAAAGGAACTCCAGTTGCCCAGCCTCACGTGATAAAGGTGTAGGAAAATTGACTTTAAGCCTCCTAGTGAGATGAAGGACCACCAGACCTTAGCATATGCCCTACCACAGCACTCTAAAGTCTTCTGGGCCTTACCAATCACCTTGTTATGCCTTCCAGACCTCTTGGTACTTTTATTTCACCTGCTAATGCACCCTTAGGATTTCTGGGTCTTTCTACTTTCTCATTTTCTCTTTTTGCATACCTAACATTTTGCACATTACTTGGCAGAGTATAAGTATTTAAATGCTTTTTTCCCTTTTATTCACTCATGACTTTATTACTAGCAATATATATGTATACATATATGTAATATATAAAACAAATATATAGTACATACTATAGCACTTTATGATAATTATCTCATTTGATATCACAAGGACTCTGTGAGGTTAAGTGCTATTATAACCTCATTTTACACATGAGGAAAGTGAGGCAAACAGGTTAAGTGACTTGTCCAAGGTCTCACAGCTATTAAATGTCTGCGGCTAAATTTGAACTCAGGTCTTCCTAATTCCAGGTCAGTCCTCTAACCACTGAGCCACCTACCTGCCTCTGGATAATCTTTTCCATGGAGATGACTCCCAAATCTATATATCTAATTCCAGAATTCCAGTTTCTCTCCAGAACTGCATCACCAATTGTCTATAGCTAAGTATTTCATAGACATATCAAGCTAAGCATATTCAAGAGAGAAATCATTATTTTTCTCCCGAAATCATCTTCCAAATCTCTTTATTTCTGCTGACAGTATCACCATCCTCCTTGTCCTCCAGGTTTATAACTTTGCCTTTAACCCAACTCTTCCTCATTCTCCCTCACCCCACATCTCTAAACAGTTGCCTAATTTTCCTGTTTCTACCTCCACAATATCTCTCATATCAGGGGTGTAGGGTGTGTTCAGGCAGGACCAGTATCTTGGTTTGATGGCTGCCAAGCCCTTTTTGGGGCTCTTTCCACCTTTAGTGTTCTCCTGTTTCAACCAACTCTCACTTGTGGCTTCAAAAAGGGGCAGCATGTACAGCGGCCACACTCCAGTAAACCATTTCAGCAGACAGGCCAAACCAGGCTGAGGGTAACCAAGGGGTCTCAAACCCACTGGTGAGTTACGGGGGTGTCTACCCCAAGCATGTGAAGACTTCCAGTGGTGAAATGGGCAGATGAGAACAATTTGTTCCAACGGCCATGAAGGTAGCTGAAGCAGGCAATGTGGAGCCCTTAGAGCTTGGTTAGACAGTGAAGATGCCAAGGTCATCCACTTCAGCCTGAGTCATCACCAGCTGTATTGGCTCCATCCTGCCACTGGACTATGATGGCTCTGGAGGACAGAGTGAGGCTGATGACTTTGTGCAACTCTGCCTCACTTATATCCAACTTACACAGGAATCAAAAGACATCACCCCCCAAAAAAAGACAGCATACCCATCCATCCTCATTCAGGTACCACCTCAGTTTAGGTCCTTGTTATCTCTCACCTAAACTAGCACCATAACCTCCTAACTGTTCTCCCAGCTTCAAGTCCTGTCTGCTTCACAGAGCTGCAAAAGTGTTGTTCTTTAAGGACACAGGTCTGTTGTACTGAATAAACTGCAATGGTTTTCAAGTGGCTCTAAGGCAAGGGTTTTTATGAATACCTGTAGTACTATGATGAAGCCTTATTAGAATGGTTGTAAACACATAAAATATACAGGACTACCAAGAAAAAGAATTATACTGAAACATACTTATCAAAACCTGTATGTACCAGGCAGAGAAACACACACACACACACAGACACTTCATCTCCATGCCTTTCATTCCCCATTCTTAGAATTCAATTCCATTTCACCTCTGACTCATAAAATTTCTTCCTCTAAGACTTAGCTCAAACATTCCTTTCTACATGAAGCCCTTCCTAATGTATGTACCCTACCCCACCCCACCCGCCACCTACTAGTGCTCTTTCTGCCTAAACTACAATGGACAGGGTGTCCAAAGCTTAATAGTACACAAAGACTTGTATTTATTCTCTATACATTTACATGTCCAAATGTTGTCTCCATCCTAATTTGAGCCCTTTAACTCCTGATACCTAAATTCTATAGGGATTTTTATTACTTCCAGTCTCTCCCACCTCTAAATAATTTTTTATACTGCTGCCGGACCAACAATTTTCCTAAACAGCACTTTTCATTGTACCATGCCTTTGCTCAAATCTCCACTAACAAATGCTTCAACTTTTCCTTCAATGCTTCCATAACCTGGGCTCATCCTTCCCATCTTTCACCTAGATCATCACCATATTCACATGCTCCACAAAACCATATTCATTCTCAACTTTTTCCTACTAGGCAATACCAAGGACTGAGCAGTTGGCCTGGAGTCAGGAAGATCTGAATTCAAATTCAGCCTTAGGCACTTACTAGCTGTGTGACCCTGGGCAAAGTACAGTACCTACCTCACAAGACTGTTCCGAAGACAAAATGAGAAAATATTTGCAAAGCACTTAGCTCAAGTCTGGCACATAATAGATACTTAACAAATGCTGGTAACCTTCCCCTATTCCCTACCAGTAGGTGATAACCATTTACTGGCGCCATGCTAGGCACTAGGGATACAAAGAAATGCAAAAGACAGTCTCTGTAGTCAAGGAAGTTCACAATCTAATGGGAGAGAACATGCAAACAAGCTATGCACAGGATAAATTGTATGAAATAATTATCAGAAGGAAAGCAATAGAATTACTCTTCCCCATACTTTAGCTCTTCCCTGGCTCCCACTCTCTATTATAAGAGATGACTGTTTAGGTAAAGAAGAGGAAAAGATATACCTGGAAATAATATGAAAATTAAAAAGATCAACAATAATTTGAAAACTCATTTCATCCTTCAAGGCTCAGCTTAAGTTCTACCTCCTTCAACAATTCCAGATCTCTCAGGGAAACTTTTGCTGCATTTAATTCCTCACAATGTAGTACTTGATGATTTTGACTGACATTAGATGAGTCTGACAGACAGACTCTCTCACAGTCCCCATTTGGTACTTCTTCTGTATCCCTCCTGATCCAGAGATGACACTTGGATATTTTTTATTACAGATAAATCTGGCAATAGACATAAGTAGACTAACTGGTAAAACTGTATTAATGGGAAGAAGGGGAGCAATAATAAAATTTCGTTTCCAATTGTGATAAAGTCTATAGGCACTAAGTTAATGTCTACACATTTATTTAATTATAATTGAGTTTGAAAATTGAATTTTCAACTCATATATCTAAGATGATGAACTTCTCTGATGCACCTAAGAACAGTTCTGCTCTCATTTCCTGTTTTCAAAAGGCAAATCACGTGACAGATTACAGAGTTACTTTTTATGTTTAAGAGATTCAACAGAGACCAGGAAAAGCTGACAGGCAACCAAATGGTCAAGTGGCACTTTAGCGAAAGCCCCAAGTTACAGGTTAAGATCCTTTATGTGGAGCCTCATCAACTTCAATTCTCCTAGAGGAAATGAGGAGTGGGGGGAGGGAGGGGTTGGAAGATCATGAGATGCACCTTGCATAGTTGTGCCTACGACCATGATTCATCAATAATGCTACATTCTAAATAATAACATCTTCAAACAGTAAATAATATTTCTACTCTTCTCTCAGACTTCTGTACAAACAAGTTGCTGTTTCATACAAGGAAACACAATTTAAAGGCATGATCTCTGGTGGAGAGTACAGTGGCAGATTGGGTGGATGGTGAGAAGGCAGCTGGCTGCCTTAGGAGCTCCAAAAATGCACTAGGAATTAGGGTTTGAGCCAAATGTCACACAACTGTTAGTGACAATCACCGGGACCAGTGAAAAAGAAATTTAAACAGTCTAGGGGAGGCAGAATCATGGCAGGAACTCATCTAAGCTCTCTTCCAACCAAACCCCTACAAATACTTTTAAAAATATGGCTCTCAACAAATTCTAGAGTAGCAGAACCCACAAAAAAGATGGAGTGAATCAATTTTCCAGCCTAAAACAACGTGGAAGCTTGGCAAGAAAGGTTTGTTGCACCAGAGTGAGTGAGGAATGCAGTCCAGCACAGGGAGCACCAGCACAGTCCCAGTCACAGCAAACCAGGAGCAGGTCTTAGAAATGACTGAATCAGCAGTGGTGACAGCTGCTACTTCCAAAGATCTCAGCCCACAGATGGTAACGGGGTTAAACAATTGGTAAGAAGGCGATTACAGAGGTCTTTTTGCTAGCACTGAGGTAGGACTCTGTTGTTTTGCCCATACTTGGATCCCAGTCATGGTCCTAGCAGGCAGTCCCAGGACAAGGAAGAGCACTAGGTATAGCAGAGCTTGCAGCAGCAGTGGAGCGAGGATCCTCCTCAAAGTTCCAGGGCAGAAAAGAGTGCTTGTGGTTGCTCACACACCAGAGCACAGGCTAGGAGAGTAGAAAATACATCTCCTTACATCAAACCACCTTGGAAGAACTGAAAACTTATAGGTCAGTAGAAGTATCTCTGAAAACAGCTGCACAAAACCCCTGAAGTTTGGGACAGTACACCCTCCACCCTCCACATAGAGCACTGTTTTAACAAAGAGTTAAAAGTCAACTAATAGACTGTGAGAATGAATAAACAACAGAAAAAATTGACAACACAAAGTTACTATGGTGACATGGAAGATCAAAACACACACTCAGAAGAAGTTAACAAAGTCAAAGCTGCTACATCCAAAGCCTCCAAGAAAAATAGGAATTGGTCTGAAGAAAACACAATTTATCAGCAGTCTAACAAATGAAATAGTAAAACCAGAAAACTGTAAAGGGAATTATTTTAACTTTAATAACTGGGGATTTCTTAGAATTTCCTAACTATTTTTTGACTGGATCTTTGATTTTATTAATGGAGAGAATTCCTAATAAGAAAATGCCTTCCACCAATGGAAAGTGATTTGCCCAGGATACTATAGCCAGTATCTTATCAGAGGCAGGTCATTCTGATGAGACCAGTTCTTTATCCCCCATATTACATGGTCTATGACTAAACATAATTTACACAAATACTGAATGTTTTTCTTACAGATAAAACACAATGTAATGAAAACAAGAGAGAATTAAAAGATCAGTTTCTTTCGCTTATCCATAACTGTGTAACATCAGGGAAGTCACTGAAGTTCTCAGAAGTCCAATTTCAACTGTAGAACCTGTATTAACTGAGAGGACAGTCATGGTGAAGTAAGCTAGAACTAAACTAGAAAGTAATTATAACTGAATTATGATACATGTAATAACTATGTAATATGCACAACATATAATACGTGTAATAATATACTTAAGAGTCATACTGTTTAGCCAAAACCTACAGTGTTTTAGAAGGGAAGTAAGATGATGTAAAGGTGGAAAGACAAGGAGGTGTCAGTCAATGACTATTATGTGTCAAGCACTCGAGTGCCAAGCACCATGCAAAGAAACAGTATAAAAATGAAAAGAATGAAACAAACCCTGCTCTCAAGTGGTTTTAATTATACTTGTGGAGAGCCCAGAATGCCAAGAAGGGGAGGAGCGAGGGAGGTCTAAAGCTTACTTTTTAGGAAATACTGAGCTACTGGAGATTTTTAAAAGTAGGAGTTGCATACAACCAGTATGTATCAGAGGTAGACCTTGAAGTTAGGTGCTCCTGACTGCAAGGCCAAGTTTCTATCCACTATATACCATGATTCTTCTCATAAGCTAAATTCTAAAACTCCCAACTTTTTTTGGAATATCTCAACTGAAGAGCTTAGCATAGTACCTGGCACACAGTAAATGCTATAAAAATGTTATCAATAATATTATTACTAGGATGCCATTCCTACTAGGAATTAGGGTTCAAGCCAGATGTCACACAATTGCCCCCTGCACATTTCTGAAAACAGTGGTCCATAGAGGGTAGAGTGCTGGACTTGGAGTCAAGACGACCTGAATAGAACCTGAGAAAGTCACTGTCAGTTCCCCTAGAAAGCACTTCCTCTTTACTTCCACTCAGAGTCTTTCTCTTCACTTTAAAACCCAGCTTAGGCATTTATCTTCTTCAAGAAGCCTTTCCTGATCCCTTCAACTACTTTTAAAAACCTATTGGTTTTTTCCTATCTTGTTGGTTTGTAGCACCCTAATGGCTATGGACATTAAATCTACACAGAATATCTTGGCTCAATCTCATCTTTCATATTCATCAACTTACCAGGTATTACTGGGACCTCTTTCACATCTGCTTCTCCATTGACCTCATATCTTTATTGATGCCTAATTGGTCTGCAGAAGTATCAAGCAGGGTGCAGCAACTCTCCCTAATATAGCCAGAACCAAATCAAAATGGAATTGGGAAATACTTCAAAATAAAGAAATATACAAGAGAATATTGATAATATGTGATTTTCCAAGTCAATATGAAACACAGGAATCCTTATGGTTGGTTTTGTGGCCCCTGTTTTTATTTTAATTTGACACCACTGGTCTATAAGAATTGTTTTATCTGTATCTCCACACTCCCGTCTTTCAATCTCAATCCTTCATAGTAATGCCACTTATTTTCCCTCTGCATCCTTTCTACTCAAACATCTTTAGTGGCTCCCTACAGTCTACTAACTAAAATTCAAATTTCCAGGCATTCAAAATCACTCACGAAGGGCTTTAAATGGCACCATCTTATCTACACAGCCTCATTTCATATCATGCCCCTCTACACATTTTTTGCTTCCAGGGAGGCTGAGTATTATAGAGGAAAAAGCACTGACTCCAGTTCAGATGCTTAAGAACTATGTGACTTTCCACAAACCATTTAACTTCCCTAAATCTCAATTTTCACATTTCCAAAATAAGGGGGGTGAACACAAGAGACTCAAGGCCACTTCAGCTCCAAATCTATGATCTTTTGAGCCCAAACTGCTCTCTGCTCCTACCCTTGCATACTTTCTTCCTTCTGCCCAAGAAGCATGGTTTCTCCCGCGACAAAGGCTTTGTTAAGTTTGTTTTCTTTGCCTGGAAAGTCCTTTCTTCCCTTTACCAGTTGAACTTCTACTTTAACATGCCACTCAAATACCATTCTACCATTAAGCTTTCCTGGATTCTATAGTTGCTAAATTATACATTTATCAAGAAACATTACATGTTACAGAAAAGCTGTATACATACTGCTTGTATATATATACATACATACATATATATATATAGAGAGAGAGAGCATACATATATACTGCTTGTATAACCGTGGGTGAGTTACTTAACTTCATGAAACCCAATTCCCCTTCCCCATAAAAAGGGAAAAAAACAAAACACTTTCCGTCTCTCAGTTCCAAGATTGTAGTGTACATATAGATAGGGTCTATGCCTTTTTAAGTCTAGTACAGTGCTCTGCACTTGAAAGGTATTTAACAGATGAGGAGTTGAAATGAACTGCTGAAGTTCTGGTGGAGCTGCACATTTCCGAATGCAGTGGTCTACAGCGGGTAGAATGCTGAACCTAAGTGTCAAAAAGACCTGAGTAAGACCTGAAAAAGTCACTTAGCTTCAGTTCCCCTAGAAAACACTTCCTCTTTATTTTCACCTCAGAGTCCTTCTCCTCACTTTAAGACCCAGCTTAGACAATTGTCTTCTTCAAGAAACCTTTCCTGATCCCTAAACTACTCTCCCCACACTCCCAAATTACCTTTATTTTTGCTGTAGTATGTACCTACCGATTAGCTTTATTTTTATTCTGTATACATTTTTATTTGTACTTGTCTCATCCATTAGAAATTAAGTATCTAATGACTATAAATGGTTTCATTCTTTGTGTGGCCTAGTGCCAGCACACAGTAAGAGCTTATTTCTTGTAAATCAACTGATTTCAACCTTAAGATGGGGGTAATAACTACACCTACCTCACAAAGCTGAGAATCAAATGAGGTAACTTAAGAAATACATTTTGCAAACGTTATAGTTTTGTGTTGTATATATACATATATAAAAGCCGTATATATGAACATATGTGTACATGTGTGCACATATACATATGGTTGTGCATATATTATATATGACTAGGTGAGATAACAAGTAGTCATGAGATATTTAGCTTACCATCTGTTAGGGTGTTATAACACACATACGTGCGGGGCATGTAAGCATACAAACGAGTCAGCTATCAAACTTTACTTACAAATACGTACATAGGGTACATACACGCACGCATGCACGCATGTAGGTAAGTTTTCCAACCCTTTTCTTTCTTTCTCCCCACCAGGGTTTGCAGGAAGGCAGGCGGATGCCCCAAGAAGACCCTGCATTCATCCCTCAAACCACCAGTCAAGCTACAGGTGGAGGGCAGCCGGCCCCGTTCAGACTGAAGAAACAAGAGAAACTAGCAGAGCCGGAGCCCGCAAACCCCTGACCCCTGACCCCCCCCGCCCCCCGCCCAGTCACCTGAGACTTCTCACATCCCCATAGAGGCCGCCGGGGCCGTCGCAGTCTCCCCCTCTTCCTTCACCGTGGAGCCGCAGCTGCTGGCGTCCGGGGCAGCTGCCGCGCGCACTGCTTCCTCCATCAGGGTGAGGCGATCTCGAATAAAGCCTGGGGGAAGGACGGACCACCGAGGCCTCCACCGCCCCGGGCAAGTGGAAGCGGGAGCGGAACCAGCTAAGGCTTCCGGGCGGGCGCCGGCGGAGTGACGCAAGCCCCAGCCGGGCCCCCCTCGGCGGCACGCAGCACGTAGCCCGTCGTGCGCGCAGCACGTAGTACGTAACGCGTAGCACGTCCCGCATGCGCATCTGTGTTCTGCGTCCACCGCCTCTTTCCTACCATTTGTTCCGCCGTTTTGTTTTATTTTTTTGGCGGGGAGGGGGCACTCCTTTTCGCCGCCTTTTGCGGTTCTTTGAGGGCCTCGAGCCAGCTGCCAAGGAGGAAGCCAAAGGCAGAAGGGTCTTTGAGGGGGCTGCGGCAACCCGCCATGGGATGACCGGCCTTGTGACCTCCGAACTCTCCTCCTCCGCATGGCACGGGGGAGGCGAAGACTCGGGCAAGAGACGAACTTTTTTTTGGCAGCTTTTAACTATGGTACCTCAAGCGGAACAAAAAATTAAGGAACGCGAGGAGAAACGAGTCAAAAAAAACATTTAGAGCTCGAGGCGGGTTGTTCCTTAGCGTGTCTTCTCAGCGCAGGTCGTTTTCCTGCTCCAATAGTTCAACAGCACCCTCTTGCCTTAAAAAATAAATAAATAAATTCCTCTGCTTTTTAAAACCCTTCGCAATTGGCCTGTACCCTTACCGGTTTTATCGCGTCACTCCTCCTCGTGTCCCTTTTTTTGTTAAATCGTTTCAGTCGTGTCCGACTCTTCATGACTCCGTTTGAGGTTTTCCTCGTAAAACTATTGGAAAGATTTGTCATTTCTCGGTTTATTTTACAGATGAGAAAACTGAGACAGACAGGGTTAAGGGACTTGCCTAAAGTCACACAGCTAGTGAATGTCTGAGACCAAATCTGAACTCCTACATTCCAACAAAACTAGCCCAGTTGATGTTCCCCGTACACGAAATTATGGCAGAAAAACCAACCCAATTTTGTACAATTACTACTAATCTGTAAAAAGTGTCTCATGTACATTGTTACCATCATATGGAGCAAGTGGGTTTTCCCTTCCTTATAACTATATGGAATATATACATATATATACACACACATACTTATAAATATATGGAACAAATGTTTTACTGATACATATTTATAAATATATGAAACAAATGTTTTACTGATAGGTATTCTGATAGGTATTGCTTTTATACCTTGGTGTCAGAAGTTCGTAGTCCTAAACGCGAAAAGATGAGAATTTGCTTCTTTTCCCTGCGCCTCCTTCCTGCTATCAGATTTGGGATAAGAGATTGCTTTTAAATGGAAGAAGAAGCGAAGTAAATAAGGATTTACATAGTCCCTACTACGTTAAGGGATTTTTGCAAATATCTCATTTGATCTTCATATCTTTATAGGGTTAAAAATCCAAAGAATTCTCACCAAGACTTGAGCTTGCCCTGTTTCTGCTTTGGACCTCAGTAAAAACAAAACAAAACAAAACAAAAAACAAAACCTCAATTGCTGTTACTATGTTTGTATTCCAAGTGTCTTGGACTCTTTTGTATCAGCAAGAGTTTAAGAAGTCGCAAGAGAATCTATTTTATTGTTTCTGTTGACTGTTGTGGAAGAGTTGATCTGTTTCATTAACTTTATGTATCTGTCTTCTGAACTAGAGAGCTGTTGGAAGATGTTGCAGACCCTTTTGAAAGAATGAGAGTACCGTTTGGCGTATTCCCCTCCCTCCTCATATGTCCTGGGGTTTTGTTCTCAGCTGAGCCTTCCCCACCTGGAGAAGAGTGGAAAACCCCTGCCTCCTTGAGCTGCTTATACGTCTTGTCATAAGAGAATTTTTCTGGCTTAGCTTTATTACTGCCATCTGCTTAAGACAGGCAGTCATATAACTAGCTGCAATCTGCAAAATCAAACTGAGACATCAAACTAGCTCCTATGATAAACTGGTTAGTGTTAAGAGATTTTCTATCTAGGTTTTATTACCTCTGCCTACTTAAGAAAAAGATGTCACATAACTAACTAGCTATGACTGGTTTTAATGATTTGTCTGCAAATTTCAGCTATATCACCTTGGAGACTAGTCAATTATTTAACCTGATAAAGATCTTCCCTTTCTACCACTGTTCTTTGATGTGTAAATCTTTACCTTCCCTTTCTGCTAGTCCTACCTGAGTACCTAAAATCTTCATAAGGTTGCTGAAACAGATGCTCAGAGGTTTTTGTATAAATAGGAGTTTATGCTCTGAGCACAGTAAACTGGGTTGGGGTTTTCTGTGGGGTTTTTTTGTTTTTGTTTTTGTTTTTTTTACATTTCTGCATGTTCATAAGTATAGTTGGTAGCAATACCTATCAAATCCTTGGACAATTTTTATATCACCATGTAAAGAAATTAGTAATTTTAGGAATGAAATGTTTTCAGTAATACCTGTATATTTTTTAAATATCTACGTTTTTAAAAATCAATTTGAGCAAATTTTAGGTTTTTTTTATTCTAAACTTAATCCCTTAAGGTGAAAATGAGTATAAAACAAAGAATGGAGGAGAGAGTTCTGTCTTCCTTTTCTCTTCTGGGATATTATTACCTTGGAAAATAAAAGGAAGAAAGAATTATTGCATAGATGAGACCTCAACCATGAGGAGAAAATAACCTTAAGAAAATCAAAATAGTTGGAACCAACAGATCTTTATTAAATGCTAGGCACTGTATTAAGTGCAGGAATCAGGTTCACAAAATATGCACAATATTTAAAGTTTTTTATATGTATTAGATTTAGTGATGATTTTATCATGGATTGTTAAATTGGATAAAGAAAAAAGAGGTTGAAATTGTACTTAATCTGACATTCTTTTTGTGACATGTTACTATCACAGAGGTAGAAACCAGTTTCTCTGTTTACCTCACAGGTGATACACATTTATTTATTTGCTGTTTTTCCCCTGGGAGGAACCTTTTTGTTCAGTGTAGAACACTAGTGTTTTTTAATTGAGTTAAAAGATTTTTTTAAAAAAAGAAAGCAATAACCTTCAGTTAAGTTAATGAATGCCTTTCATTCCCCTCCCCACCCCACACCCCATTTTGCTGAAACAATAATTTGAATGTTGTCGTTTGAGTTAAACTTTCCTTAAAGAGACTGAGGCATTGTATTTTGTGACCTAAAGATAAAGTGTGATTTTTAAATTTATTTGAAACACAATCCTTAGTGTGTTAAATTGACCTGAGCCTGAACTAATATTTGAAAGTGAAATTCTTGTATCAATGAGATAGAAGAATTTAAAGCCCTTTGAAATATTCTAAAATTCAACTCACAAATATAAATTACATTACACTAATACAAATACAATTCTAAAATTCAGTTCACTAATACAAATTAAAACAATACAATTTTTAAAAACTAAGGTACCACCTCACATCCATCAGATTGTCAAAGTTCAAAAAAATAAAAATGAATAAGGGTAAAGGGTCTGTGGAAAAACAGGTACGTTAATGAACTGTTGGTGGCACTGTCAACACTGATTCAGTCATTCTGAAAGCATTTTAGAACTATATCGCCAAAGCTATTGAAGTGTGCTTACCCTATTCTTTGATGCAATGTCATCACTACTAAATCTGTACCCCCCAAGAGATCAAAGAAAGAAGAAAAGGATTCATATGTACAAAAATAAAAAGTAAAAAGTCCTTTGAACTTAGAATCAAATCATAAAAGGGAAAAGTAGCCCTAGTTTTGAAAAGATAACGTATTTCAGCCTTTAGAATTCAGTTTCTTTAAATAATACCTATTCCAGGTGCCTGTGACTCTTAAGATATTGTAGCAACACCTGTTAACACTCTCTTCTTTATTACATAAAAGGCTGTTTCATTCATTAGGATCTATAACTTTTAAGGCAGAGATAGCTGAGAGCCTTCAAGACCCTTATGTAGACAAAACAAGGACATTTTCCCAAAATTGTTTATATTACAGTAGCACTTGGACTACAAAAACTGTATCTCTGAGAAAAGTTTTCAAAACAATTTCTGTTGGGGGACAAAACCTGGCAGCTGAAAACAAAGTATCAGAAATAACTGTAGAAGTAACAGAAATTTTTCATTATAATATAGTAGAAAATTGGTTTTAGATTTTAGATATTTTCATGCATAAATGCTTTTCTATATGGAAAAGCTAACTACTGGTTCTTTAAAACCCCATGAAAAATAGTGACATGAACAATTTTATTCTTTTTTGAGATATGTAATTTGTATACATAAAAAAATTTGCTGTATATTTTGGCATTTGAGCAATATATATGATGTAATAAAGATAAAGACTGGAGGAATGAGATGCCAGGATTCATGCAGAGATTTGAAATAAAACATTGCTGTCTCCCTCTTAACTTTTATGATATTTATAATTTTGGACACACATCAAGAGGCCCTAATCTGATTGCCCAACTAATTAATCTCTTATCTGCTCAGATGTGTGATGAAATTACATACATGACAAAAGGAGGAGTTATTAGCTATATATTATAATCATAGTATGTTTATTAATTATTTGTTATCATTAATTTTTACTATTGATTGAATTTTTATTGGTTGTCAGTTATTAGGATGTATTATCAATTTTGAATATAACTTTTTGTATTTATGACTGCTGAGTTTTGAGTTTTGTTGAATCATTAGATAATAGGTCGATAATCATTGGTTAACTATTTTGGCTTAAAATTATTTCCTTATGCTACAGCACAGATTCTAAACAAGCCTCTTGCTTGACCCACTTGCTAGTCATATAATGTTGAAAGATAGATTTTTAAAAGTTCAAACAGCAGACTACTTTCATACTTTTATCCATGAGAAGTTTTCAAATCACTATTAACGACTGACATTGTATAAAGGCTTGCACCCCCAGAAACTAGAATCTCTCCTCCAAGCCACTGAAAAGATGACCTAGAAGCCTGATGAAAAAAGTGCTCACCAAGCACTCAGATAACCAGTGTTGCTATAAAACAAAGCCTTTACCCTGGGATACACAGGTCCCATTGAACATGAAGTAAAAAGGACAGCATCAGTTTCCTGGAAATCTCTGCCTTACCTGAGAAAACAACATTACATGTAAAAAATACAGTACCCACAATGTCACTGACATTTTTGCTAAATCTTAGTAAGTGCCATTGTTGTCCTGAGTGCGCCCACATCATCCCTCTGTAAACACCTAGCTATTCATTTCTTGTGTAAAATTTTACATCATCATTTTATTATTATCAATTTTCCACTGATTTTTATTTTGACATATATTATGAATCAAATATATGTAATATGAATTCAAATTTGTTCTAGTAGCACCAAGTAAAATGCCTTATATGAATCTAGTAGGTGCTGAAGATATTTTCAGTGTTATATTACTACAGATTGTTTTATAGTTGTGAAAGAGTCCAAAAGCCCCAATGTGTTATTAATATTTATTAATATTAACATAGAAATAACTATATCTCACTCCAAATGTTAAGCAGTCACATTTACTACATAAGATAAAGTCTCTGTGGATTGTAATCTTCCCTTGACCTCAGTTTAAATCTAGGTCTATTAAAAATCTATTCATTCTATTCTAATCTATTAATTAAATTTATTAATGAAGTAGTCACTTGGTAGAAGGGACTTTTGGAGGGGAGGGGTCACGCCTAGAAGTTGAATTAGGAATTAAGGATTAGGTCAGCTTAAGAATTCTTCCATTTTGTTAATCAATCCCTGCCTGAGACCAAGAAATACTTCCTCAAGGGATGCCCAGGTTGCCATGAAATAACCCTAGAGTAGACTAAAGGAATTGCTAGTTACTATACAGTTCATTAGAGAGGCCTTTGTACAGGCTATATCTCAACAAGCTTGGATATTTCAAAAATAGTTCTGCTATGGAAGGAAAGATCTGTTTTTTTAAAGCCCTCCTTAATTCTAAGCAGGGTGGGGGGTGGGGAGGTGAGGGTGATTCCCTAGGCAACATAATCTTAGAATGTAGCCTTCTATCCAAAAAAGGAAAATTTCTTAGTGACAGCATTGGAGTTTTCCTTGAGTAACCCCAAATTCAAGAATTTGGAGATCTAGCCTTCCAGAGATTCTTAACCATCTTTATGACATGAATCCCTTTAGAAGTCTGGTGAAGCCTATGCATCCCTTCTTAGAATAGTGTTTTAAATGTACAAAATAAAATATTTAGGATGAAAAAGGAAACTACACTGAAATATGGTTATCAAATATTAAAAAAACAAAAAAGGTCCTGAGTCCAAGGTTACAGACTTCTAGAAAGGGAAGGGCAGTCCTTGACCAGCATTCCTCTTGGAAAAAGATCATTTCCCACATCACACATACCCCTCCCCAATAACCAGAAAATCACTAAGAGACCATGGGAGTGGGGGGGCGGGGAATCTGGTCCTTGAAGTCAAGATCTAATTACAGTCCAAACCATAGGGTGGCACTGTGAGTCTGAGGCCAACTATAGAACCTGTAGGCAACTATAGGCAAGGTAGAGATTTGCTGGAATGTCAGAGTGGTAATTCTTTTCTGCCAACTCCAACTTGCCTTTCATAGGGAAGTTAAATAATAAGGTAGTGCTGAATTAGCAGGATTATAGTGGAAAATGTGGCCCACCAAAGAGGAGAGTTGTGTTAATTGTTTTAGGGTTGTTATGAGGACTCTGTGTGTTTTCTGTATCTATTTATGGGCTCCATTGAGTCTTTTGCACTTTCTGCATTTTCTGTGGGATGAAATAAAGGCTATCCTATCCAAATTGCCTGTTATGTCGAGTACTTTTATAGGAGCTAGGGACCCTTTTACTCACTTCTATGAAAACCTGGAAAAGCTACCCATAAGACATATTGGGGATTTCCCAGAATGAACTCCTAGTGGGGTAATAATGTCAAAAAGACATTGACTTTTTGAGTCAGCCCTAGAGTGAACCCAGTCCATGTAAATCCAGGGATTAGGGGTCATAGGATGCAGGCTACAAACCTATCAGTGTAGTTAGGATTCAATCAGGGTCCTTTTTGGAAGTAAATTTATTTCCCTGAATGCTTGTGTTTAACATAATGAGCTAACATTTTAAGAAAATTAAAATGCATAGTATAGTGTATCAGGAGAAGGCAAGAGGAAGGAAATTATTGAGTTATGAGCAGAAATTAATCATTAAAATAGAAAATAAATCATTGAGAAACTGTGATAGATGAAACTGTCTTTTTTAAAAGAACATTTAATCAAAAAGTAGTGAATTTAATTTTTAAAAAAGCAGAAAATGTTTTTAACAAACTTGGAGCTGGAAAGGCAACCACAGTGAATGCAAAAGAAATTGAGAAAGTTGTCACACCCTACTAATACACCTTTTTTTCCCAACAAAATTGAGGATTTGAAAGAAAGTAATGAATAATTACAAAGATATGAATATCCAAAATGACAGGAAAAGAAAAGGAAAAATTAAGTCCTATTCCAATAAATATGCAGGTGACACTGTGCCAGCATAAATTCTAATAGACTCTACTTGCTTGGAAAGGCTCCAGGTATAGGCCTGGCAACAGATTGTCAGCTGGCTGAGAACCAGCCTAACTGAGCATTGAGAAACTCATCACCAGAAAACTGACCATCAGATGATGAACATTTTTTAGGCCATGGTAGACTAAACTGAGAAATATAGATGATATAAAAACAAAAGACATCAATAAAATGTATTTGAAAAATAATAACCATTTCAATTTCTACATTTCATTTTACCCAGAGTTGTATGTTGAAAAGGGTGTTGGTTTTGGAGTCAGGTAACTTGGGTTCAAATTCCAGCTCTTATTCAGTTTCCTCATGGATACGATGACGGTTTTAGATTAGATGACCTCCAAGGTCCCTTCTGGCTTTAAATCTACAATCCTAATAGCTAGCAGCAAAAGTGTTTTCACATGAATGATTCTACTGTAAGTAAGCATCCACACTAGGAAAAGGAAAGGAAAAAACCCCATGCTTAAGTCTTATGTATTTGAAAGACATTTATTAAAGGTTGTTCTATCCTGCCTAAGGAGGGATAGAGATCAGAGGTAGGGTGTTATGGTACTCGAAATTTGTGTCCAGCCCAGGATGGCTTCTCAGCTTTCTCTTTTTATATAGAAAAAATCCCATCTCTGCTCTGTCTTAGCTTCTGCTTGATCCGTCCTTTTCAGGGTTCCAGGATGAAGACTGGGAAGTTTGAGAACAATTTCTTTCTTCAGTTTTCTTTTCTGTGTACCTCAATATTTTTGCCTAGGTTAAATGGGCTTTGGACATCATTTCTACCACATGGCTAATTTTCTAGCTGTATCATGTACATCATGTTCTAATAATTATACTTTGACTTTTTCACTTCATTTCCAATGTTAATTCTTCTAACATCATTTTCCTATCCTGCAAGTGCTAGAATTGTTTTTAGTGGGAATGCTTCTAATGTCCTCCATTGAGTATTACATTGCGTCTTGATTGAAGACAAATGTTTTTAATTTAACTGAGGAAAAATTCCTCTATGGCTATCCATTCTAGCATTTTTATAATAAGTGAATATTTAAGTTTTTCTGCCTTTGTTGATAAAAATATGGTCATTTAAAAAATCAGTTATATAGTTTATGATAATAAACTAATATTCCTTCATCTGACCTGACTAAAAAGATCAACAAAAATAATGTAATTTTGATTTCATATGTCCATAAATGCTTTTGAAATACATTTGATTTATGTAATTTTCTTGTTTTTTGGTGGAACCGACCGAAATTTCACACTATATTAATATTCTAAAACAGCATTGACTAGCAAGAAAAACAAGGCATATTTATTGAGGTTTTTTTTTCAGAAATCTATTAAGCTTTTGTTTTTTTTTTTACTTCCTTGAGATTTAGTTGCATTTTTTTAGAAAGGAAAATTTTGCCTTTGGGATTACCAGCTTTTTCCCTTTCTCCCCTTTAAAAATATTATTTTTGTTTCTAATTTTGATGAATGCTTTTTGTCAATAAATGTAAACTTTTGTTGTTCATTATTCTTTTGTTAATTTTAATTTATATTTCTAATGCCAATTTTATTTTTATGTTATAGCAAACAAATATTTACATACCTTTTTGTATCTTTCAGTATAGAATGTAGGCATATGAACTATTAACTGCATTGTTATTTTTGGTGATCTTTAGGTTAGATTCCTTTTCTAGAGTCTGTAAGTATCTTGGGACTATTTATTGATGAATTCGTCTGAGTTTTGTTTTGAAATGGATTACTCTGTGTTCAAATAACATAATTTTGTTTAGAGGATATAAAATTTAGGGATCCAATCAAATTTTTGGAGATTTTATATCATTTTTGTCCAACTTTGACAATTTTCCTGATTATTTTTGAAAAGTCTAATTCATTTAATATAAGTTCTTTTTTAAAGAGCTATATAATTATATAATTTTATGCTATGGTATATCATATTTAGAATCTCCTTACTGAAATCCTATGCATTCTGCTTGCCACTTATTACTAGGTTTTGTTCTTCCTTCGTTTTCTTAATTACACCTTTGAATTGTAATCTAACTTCTTTGTAAGAAATTTGGGTTTGTTCTTCAATTTTATTATGTCTTTTTGTCCAAACTTAATTTATTATTATTTACTGCTTCTGCTAATTTTTAATTTACTGGATATCATTTTTCCAGTTCTTTAAATGTTCCTTCTTTTCTTTTTTTAACTTACACAGCCCCCCTTCACTGACTTTAATATTATTCAATCTAATTTTTCATTTAGTACTTATTCCATCACATCATTTATGATTTACTGTGATCTTCAAGGGGATTTTGCCCGTTAGGTGTTTAATATAGCAATACTTCTTTATTGGCTCACATTTTAAAAGGAATCTTTTTACTCAGGTAGCTATTCTGGTATGTGTATAATAGTACAAAGGCAAGTCTGAAGCATGAAACTAGTTGCTGCTGAAACATGCAAAGCTTTAGTCAGGTCTAGGATGAGAATGGAGCTAGGTCCTCCTAGTAAGGGTTGTAGAGGTGGCTGTAGAGCACTTAATAAGTACTTGTGGAAGGAACTTCTGAAAGATAGCATTGTTTAAAAAATAACCACAATGACAAGACAACATTTCCTATCTATGGGATACACCTGGAGCACTGTCTCTGCCCCAGGCTGCTTTGGCAAGGGTGGAAAATGGGCAAAGAAGTTTGGACAGGACTTGGAGGATCAGCCAGTCAGGAATGAATGGTGGTGTCTCTCGTAGGACTGGGCCATTGTCTCATTCTGCTCTGGGAAAATTATTCAAGTTCTCCTCTGGCACCCACCCTATCTCAGACCCTGGTCAGGGACTGCTTAGGGGTATATAAGTGGTGGGGACAGAGAGAAAGGTAGGCTGAAGAATGTAATTCCCCATTGATGTGGAGATTGAAGGGAGAAATTCCCAAAATGTGTTTGCAGCCCAGGATAGAAAGAGAAAGTAGGGTGCATAGTTAGGTGTTGGGATGAGAGAAAAACTTCTGTAGGTGATGGCAGGAAATGATATGGGAACATATCAGAAACCTCTAAACCTTAAAGCCACACAGACATCTACGCAGGGTGATAGAGGTAGATGGTCCCTGTGTGGAGAGGCAATAGGACTGTCAGTGGAGCTTTCACATTCCAGTAGCTGTGGCAACATCCCCCATCCTTCGTTTGTCACTTTGTCTTACCAAGAGTTCCATTTTCTCTCCCCCTCTCCTCACTGACCCCATCCCGCTTAATTTTCTCCTTTTTCCTCCTTCCTTTTTGGGGAGATAGGCAGAGAGTTGGACTGGCTTTTTATATCTGGGATAGATTTAGAAGCTCCTGTATTCTTTCCACTTTCTTGTTTTCAAGGAAGTTCGATGAGAGAATTTAGAGCTAGAAGGAAGCTTCAAGAACATCTTGAAACATTTATTTTTACAGATGAGGAAACTGAGACTCAGAGAGATCACGAAACCGACAAATAGAAAAGCTAGATTGTGTGACACAAAATCTAGAACTCTTGTCACTAACTCATTCCCCTTATAATTATCTTACTTTTGTGTAATATTTCTGAATTTGTATATTCTTTTTTCCTTCCTATAAATCCTAGAAAATGTTTGTTTTCTGTAATGTGTTAGTAGAAAGAGAAAGAAGAGAGTTATAGTCACTCAGCTATGGTAGTAGAGGGAAAGAGGGAAAGGGTAATTATGGGTTAAGCATTTCTGTATCTGCAATAGATGCACAGTTGGGCACGTGGTCTGAATTTGATGTCTTTCCAGTTTGGTGGGATCTGTTATGACTTGAATTTCATTCCATTTACACAACCTTTGAGAACATAGAGTTGGCATATAGGATCATCATAAAGCTGAAAGAAACCACAGAGATCATTCAATTCAACCAACAGGCAAAGAAACCGAGGCTGTTCAAGTTCACACAGGTAGTTTATAATTTGAGGAGCATTTGAACCCAGGCCCTCTGACTCCAGAATCAGGAATCTTTCTACTATGCCACACTGCCCCAATGAACAAGACAGGTGCCAAGATTTTTTAAAAATTTAATTTGGGGGTTCCATGAAGGTTTAGCCCGAAGAACAAATGAATCTCTTTGTTCTACTCTCATTCTCTAGAACCAATGTTATAATATATTTATATATGAAAATGACTTGTGATATAGGATACACATTTAAAAGCTATGCCACTTAGCTTTAACTTTTAAAAATATACAATATAAAGCAGTCCTAACGTTTCAAAATCAGCAATACCGTCCTTTTATACCAGAGTGGAGCTGTCATTGAAGTTGTCCTGAAATGTACATTTTAGTGATTCAATCCTTTCCTGTATAATTCAGACAAAAATCAAACACCTGAATGACCTCCTTTTGCATAAAGACACAAAAACCAGAATACCGAACTTTACAATGAGAATTTCTGGCAAATAATTAAGGTAACTTAAACCTCACACCTATAGAAATACTTCAAGCATGCAAAAAATAACAACCAAGTGTCAGCTAGAAATAAGTTATTTTATTTTAAAACACATTACAGGATAATAAATATGTTATTGGAAAACTTAGTAAATAGCCTTTTATAATTTACATGAGGCAACTACAACATGCCAAGATTATCCTGAAAAAGCAAAAGATAAGCAAGAATTCTTAGTCATTAACAAATGTATATACAATATTTGGAGGCTAATAAAATAGGTCTTTTTTGATCTCCCTTGATGCAACTACACTAAAATGACTTATGTAACCAAATGCAATTATGCCTTTTTCTATTCTAGACTACATCCTCCCTTCATGTTTTACATTCTAATTTTCAGGAAGAACAATATTGTAATTTTTAAAAATCACACTCAGGAAATTACTGTGCAAACAGCATCCTTTCCCCTCAAAGTGTAAACCAATCTACATTGAGAAGTATTAGATCTATAATTTCTGAGTTACAAAATAAAATAATCTCCATTTTCATTGTGATACTTTGGCACTAGTAATTTAGGAACTTCTGACATTTACTACAGTGAATGCAAAAGACATCAGAAATGTGTGGGAGCAGGGAACAGTGTGCTCCAGGATATCAAAGAGTTAATTATAAAGATGGAACTCCTTGAAGACAGGACATTAAGCATAATTGATTACAAATTTATTCTAACAGGAAATTTCAACATTTTTTTACAGGTTATAAATTCTCTAAAGAACATAAGTCTAGGTAGATTTCAAAAGCCTATAAAGACCTCTGTTTAAGTTAGAAGATCAGAGTGGTTCATTCATCATGCAAACAAAATCTGACCTTTCAGTGCAGTGTTTTTAAGTCTTTTTTTTTCCCCTTTTACTTTGAGAGTCTTAACAGGATAGTATAAAACCCTCCCTTTTTTGGAAAAAAAAAAGGAAAATTAAAGCTTCCTATTTTGACATAAACTTAATCCAGTATTTCTTTTCCTTTCTCACTGCTCAAAATTATTCTATTACAAATCAACTATGTGAGGAGACACTTTGTCAAGTTGCAGTTTGATTTCGTAATTTAATATAGTTTTTTTCCTATAGTTATCAAAATACTTCAAAATGTGAATCAAGCCTCAAAACTTGTGAAGAATTATCCCCATTTGACAGATGGGAACCTGAGGCACAGAGGTTAGTTAACTTTTGTAGGGCTGCACAAGTCACTGGCGTAAAGGAGAATAAAAGAACGAAAAACCCAAATAAACTCAGTTCTTTAAGCCCTCAGTTATACTGCTTCAAACACCAGTGACATCAATTATAAGATCCATGTTTTACCAAATATCTGGTATCTGCTATAGAAATTTTGGTTGTTATATGGAAACCTAAGTTTTTCATATGTAATTTAATTTGATTAAAACACAGGAGTTTGTGTTACTTTAGTAACATGCCAGGACTTTACATGAAAAAAAAAAAGACCAATCTCAAATATTATTAGGTCAATTCTCATTTCTAGTCATATTCATCTTTTTCATATACACAATGGAGAAGCAATAATCTAGCTTTATTTATAAAGCTCAGCTACACTAAATACATCCTAAAGACTAACCCACGGTAAAAGCAACATAATTCTAAGGAATATAAAATAGGTCGAGGTATATTATACCATCAACTCTCTTGTCGTGAGACAATGTTCCATTTACAAATTCTGAATCTTTTTTTCTTTTGGATTCAGAACTGATACAATTCTTGCTCTTAAATATAAATATAAATAAACCTTAAAATAATCAAAGATTGCTTTTCCAAAGGGAGAAAGACTAAGTGTTAGGAGTCAATAATATACTTTTACTCCCTGAGATGGCAGGCCATGAAGAGTACACCAAAATCTGCTTGGTGAGTAAATTACTTTCTGAGTATCAGGTACTTTGGGAAGTGGAGTCACTCCTTTCAGGACAGCAAGTCACAATAGTTAAAGCCTATAAAACCTAATTCAGATAATGAAGATATCAAAAGGTCTGCATCTCTAAAGAAACATACTCCATTCCTTCTCTGCTTTTCTGAAAGTTATTTTAGATACTGAAAAAGGAAGTCATCAAAGCCCTTTTACTCTTGATGAGTAGACACCCTTCCTTGGAAAATAATATGAATATTTTTACAGCCTGGAGTTTGACCTTATTAAATAATAATACAATTGTCTTGGAACTAATATATCTCAGAAGTACTTAAGTTATACTCAGAAAGTAATTTATCCATCTGGCAGGACCTATCCATTATTTATTAAGTGTTTACCTGTTGTGGGATAAAGAAGATGAAAACTGACAGCACATTTTAATAGTGACATACCAGAAAACAGATAGAGTATCATGGAATGGAAAAAACATTGCTAAAGAAAAGAATAAGACTGCTTGGATGAAAAAAGAAGTGAGCCACATATTAATACAACACAGAAAAAAGAAAGCAAAGGATAGGCTTGAGAAATGGGAACTACAAGGATATTGCTTATTGTTGAACCAATAAAAAAAACATATATTTCATTATCATTCTACTCTGACAAGGCTGTGGTTACAGTGCAAGTGATGAACAAGGCCACTAGAAAATCATGGATTCCTTCCCGAAGGCTCTAGATTTTGTCATTCCCATTGTTGTTGAGATGAGTTTGGCAGTTAGGAGGCTGCCTTTTCTCTATAAAAAGGAAGCAAAAATGGAGAGAACTGTTTTGGTGTGGCCTATCAGCTTGGGGTCTGAAGAAGGATTCATCATGGTCCTGACATTTCATAGAAAACCAGGGTTAAAAAAAAGGTCAAAAACAAACAAACAAAAAAGATGAGGGAACAAGGCACCATCCAGGCAGGAGGACAACTGTCCCTTGAAATATATGTCAGTATGAAATCTAAATGTTCTAATCTAATTATAATTTCAGACAAAAACTTTGAGGATGCTCAGGAGGTGAAAGAGGTCTCTGTAAGGGTACACTGGTAATTTTGTGGTTTTCATTTTTATAAGAGGAAAAACAAAGGATAAAACATCATGGTGCTACAATTCATCACTCTACTTCCCTCTAGTATATCTCCAATTTATACTATATCTTATATGGAAATCGTTTCCATATTGTCTTCTCAGTAAGAATAACAGCTCCTTGAAGAAGCAAGGGCTTTTTTGTTTCTGTCTTTCTTTGTATCCTCAGTGCATAGGAGAGTGACTGGCACTTATTAATTGTTTAATAAATGCTTGTGGAATTTATTTGACTTTAAAGCTACATGTTAGAAACTATAGTGTTTTCTTCCCAAATGAAAGAGAAGGTATATGATGATGCTATTTCTATTTGCTTCTGGAAAGGCTGAACTCTGAGAACTGCCCTGTTTTCCTTTACCTGTTCCACAAGTTTTAATTAAATTGAAAAGATAATCCTATTCATTTCCCATTCTATTTCTAAATTAATTTTAAATTAACGATGTATAGAAGGCTGCTAGAAATCAGATGTTATTTGCCTTGTGCTAAGCTTTAAGCTCACCTGATAGTTTCTGTTTTTTAACTTGATAGTATTTCTAACGGACTAGTCATATTAATGTTTTATCATTTGGCCAAAGGTCTATGCTGATAAGATACTTTTAATATAAACTAGGATTTAAACCCTCTCTGGATCAGGGGTATTCTGGGGAATGTGGGGAGTCTGCTTAGAATTAGTCTAGTACCTAAAAATAGGTAGCTCTTTGGCAGAAACTTCAAATAGTCTATTTTTATTTTGAATTCAGTCTTACACAAAATCTCAGGAAAGAATTTTCAAACTGTCATTCCTAAACACCTATGATATTTATAGTTCTTGAATAAAATATGATAAAGTACTCTACATTTTAGAAGTTTCTTCATTCTTCAGATACCAGGTTTGACAAAGAAGAAAAGATTTCTATGCCATACATCAAAATCCCCCTCAACTTATGGTTGTACCATAATGGGAAAATATTTTGTGCCTCACAGCAGTGAAAATATTATCAATATGACCTGTTCTGAAAATTGAACACATGAAATCATTGGTTAGGGTTTGCATTGCTAAATATTTTATGCTAAGTCACTATCCTCTTCTAAAAGTTAAATAAAATATCCCTTAATAGAAAGTGAGCATTTATGATAGGACAGATAACAATAACAAAGTAAAAGAGCCATCACAATATTTGTGTCTTTACTCACTAATTACTTCCATAAAATATAGCTCCTATTTTAATAATTTTTTCTTTACATTAAATAGTAGTCTAATTGTATTTGTTCTCTCTGAATCAAGTTCCCTACAATTTCGTAGCTCTATTAAAACAACAGGACTTTTCAGTTGACATTTTAAAATTTCTTTATATTCTTTACCATTTACAGGTAACTTTAACTCTTTTTAGGAACTACTGGTTTTGCCTTAGTAAGAGTTCCTGCAGTCAGACATTAATAATAGCTACTTTCCTTTATCCTAATTCCCCATTTTCCATATATCTTTCTTTCACTGAAATGTCAGACAATGATACGAGTGACATTTTGCTGAGATTTCTGTCACTTAATGTTTTGGTCTTATTTCAGAGAATTACTAATTAGAGGATAGTAAGCATAATCAATATATTGGTATAATGAAGTGCTAATTTGCAAAGTCTAAGGAAGGAAAAGTTAGAAGAGGAAGAATGTTCTAGTATATTGGACAACAGACCCACTCAGCTGTGGTAATTAATTCTTGCTATGAACTCTTTAGAAAATTTCTGTTACGAATGCCCTATTATAAACCAGCTTCTTTCCAGGCTTATAGATATTAGCTTGAGCTTATCTTTTGTCTTTTTCCTAGAGTTCTTTCTTTCAAGGAACTCAATCTCTGGTCGTTCACAGTTTTTTCTCTCTTTTGAAAGCATTAGAATCTACTAGATAAAGAGTTATTTCTGAAAAGCCATTTAATCAAGATACACATTTCTTTCTGAAAGAAATTATTAACCTACAGAATCAAAGGACTTAAGGCTGTAATTTGGAGCTGATATCCATTACCCAAGTTGGACACAAAAGGAGATGTCCATACATACCCAGTTGTCTTCAGTCTCATGACAGCTACATACTAAAGAAATCCAAATAGCTTTGAAGTAGTCTTAGCCTTGACTCCCTTCCCAGAAACATATTGCTTTTTTTTCTGGATGACTTATGCATTTAGAATCTGAGAACATCCAAAGAAACTCTATTATTTTAATTTATCTAATAAGTTATTTAAAAAAAGAAGTTATTATTTCATTAGCTCAGTCAAATTAAGGGATATTTTTAAAAGGCAAAGGCACTGAAACATTTTAATTCTTAACATCTATTGCAAACAAACTAGTACATAATTTCTTTCTTTTTCCTTTCTTTACTTCTTTTCTTTGCCTCTTTCCTCCCCAGTGTTTGCCATTAACTGATCTTGGAGACCTACTTTTTAAAAAAGAAGGTTTTAATTTAATTTTCAGTGGTTATCTTTTATTTGAATAAATACCTGAATTTTATGGCAGAGACACATACATAATCCAAAAAGATAAATATGAAAGTGGTCACTAAACTGCTGGATTTCAAGCCTATGGTCCAATTAACATTTTTTGTCTTTTTCTAATGTAAGCATCTAACAAATGAGAACATTCGG
Organism: Bettongia penicillata ogilbyi; assembly: GCA_023548195.1. Lineage (NCBI taxonomy): Eukaryota > Metazoa > Chordata > Mammalia > Diprotodontia > Potoroidae > Bettongia > Bettongia penicillata. The sequence goes on along the minus strand of JAJHZJ010000205.1, from coordinate 2,102,059 downwards.
CACTGTAAGAAAAAAAGGGAGCACCATCTCTTTTTTTTTCTATTTTAATTGGCTTAAAAAAACTTTTTTTTTTTAAAGGAAATGACATCCTTGAAAGCTTCCTGGTTAATGACAATGAGAAACAGAAGACTGGTCAACAGAAAAAGTATGATGCCTAGACTGCCATTCCACAATGCTGAATGAGAAAACTCAGACAGTTTGGGAGGGATTTAATTTTCTGGGGAGGCAGTGCATCAGTCTCTCTGCTGTTTCAACTCTTGGCCCTTCTGCTGATGATAGCCACTGATAGTGCTGATGAATGCCATATGTAGTGGTGATTTTAGGGATATGGACATTTGTTCACTAGGAATTTGACAGAGGCCACCTACTAATTCCACCAACAACTCAAACATCTGGGATGTTTACACATTTTGGACTCTGCAAACCTACGTCAAATTCAGACCAGTAACCATATCCCGTTACTGGTTCCCTGAGCCACCCAGTACCCATAAATATATTTTAATCAGTTTTCATGTTAGGTTTATTCATCTCCCCAAGGTTGAAATTGAACTCTTTGAAGACTTGTATAAGGACAATGCCAATGGAAACAGTAGTAAATCCACACGCCATTCCCAAGAAATCTACCAATCCTACATTACTCCATTCCCGAAAAAGAATGGCTGAGGCCAACAAGACCAAAGTGGTGAATACAACGTAATAGATGGCCCCAAATACAGATGAATCAAAACACTCAAGTGCCTTATTAATATACCGAAATTGAATGATGATACTGCAGCCGAGTACAGCTAAAAGGACCAGACAAAGGTACAGTGCTCTTTGACTTGATGGATTATTATGAAAGATATCCTGAGCAGCCAGCCCAATTCCTTTAGTGCTCGGTACAGTGAAACTCCCCAACAATGAGCAAATACTGATGTACACCATGATATTGGTAGGTCCATGGGCTGGTGCTATCCAAAAGATGAGAAGCAGCAGCATGAGGAGCACTATGCACAGGTAGCCAACAAACACTGAAAAACAAATAACACGTTGTTAATTAAAGGGAAAAAATAAAACATGAATGAACCACATAGCACATTTTAAAAAATGATAAAAGCGAACATCACAAATCAGCAAAGTACAACACTGTGGCTTTAACTACTCTTTACTCTCATTAGATTATAGTATGGATGATCCTCTAACCACATTAAACTATTTTGTTAAGTTTCCCTTTTTTCTGTTACATTCTGTTCCTATGTCATTTCTTGCCTTAATGGATCTATGATACCATCGCTACTCCTTCTACCATCACACTCTTGTAATGCCTTCTCTTTCCATAAAATATTCTTATTTTCTCATAAATCCTTCATTGAGAAGCTACTCTAACCCTAGAAACAATTGTATTTCCGCCGCCCCCCCCTTCTCTTTGGTAATATACGTCTCTGTGGTATATGAATGTACCTCTTGGGCTGACCATCTGTCATCTCTTAGTCTCAGTATCTGACTGATCCCTTTCTTATTTTAATCCTGCAATTATCTTTTATACTGCTTCTCATACATAATTCATGTTTGGTAACATGCTACAGCTTGAAACTCACGAGGTTTCTGTCCATTGACCTTGAAAGTGGCATTTTAACCTTTGATATAATGAGATTTGATTATTCGCAGTCATTTGTCAGGAGTATATTAGTATTTGAGAATCTTTCATCATCAAAGCAGGCAGTCTGAGATCACTGAAAGCATTATGCAATTTCCCAAATGATCTCTAGCCCCAAACTTCTCAATGAGGCTTACCTCATTAGTCATCTGCTGGTCACAATATAGACCATCATATTTGAATACCATCACTTCTTGCAATGGATGTGTATTATCATAGGGAGAAGTGTGAAATTTATAAGAGCAGCTGAATTCAATCAAGTACTTATAGAAGAAATTAGTAGAAAAATAGTAGAAATTAAAGAGGCAGCTGGTGGTACAATGGATAGATCACTGGGCCCAGAGTCAGAAAGATCTGAGTTCAAATGCAGCCTCAGACATTTACTAGCTGTGGGACCTGGGCAAGTCACTTAATCTCTCTTTGCCTCAAATCCATCAGCTATAAAACTGAGGATAATAACAGCATCTACTTTATATAGTTATGGTGTGAGGATCAAATGAAATATTTGTTAAGAAAAAATTGAACCAAAAAAATGCTTAGCATAGTGGGAGATGCTGTATAAATACTTATTTCCCTTCCCTTTTTAATTCCCATGTATAGCATACATTAGTAGATGGCCTATTCAATAGACTACCCATTCAGCTACATGTCACTCAGGGCAACATGATTCCCCCCAAAAATGGATGGTTAAGACTTATTTCTTACTTATTATTATGGATCATTGAGCAGACTACATAGTAGTAGAGCTCAATATAATGAATATGATGCTATATGTGGGTAGAAACAACTGGAGAACTTCGCTATTAATAATTTATCCTTTTGTTTGCATCCAGTGGAAGACAAATTTCATACCAGAGAATATCTGAAGTGAATACATCTTTCTGTATCAACTCTTTGGTTGATGTCAATACTCAGTGTATTACTGAACAATGATCTCAGTAGACATATCAATCTTAGAGATTTGCAAGATAATGAAGTATACATGATAAACCTTTTCTGTGGATGTGAGGATGCATTTTTTATCCAATTCAAATACTTCTCTGAAATCACACATGGAGAAAAATATGATATTTTTCTCACCTTCTCAGTCAGCTGGTATGATTATATAAATGTAGTCTACAAATGTATTCCTGTTTCCCCCTCCATCTTTTTATCAAAAATATTCTTGTTGAAATTGTGGCTCATTTTATAGGTAGGGGAAAACTTCTCTAGACATAAGCTGTCCAATGTAGCTGCTTTTTTAAAAAAGCACCACCTGTGATACTTTATATCATTTTGTAATTTTGTCTTTATATCTGAGTTCAAGAGAATTCTATCCTGTAGTACTGCACAGGATCAAGCAGGAATTTCTTCTATAAGTACTTGGTTGAGTTCAATTGCTCTTATAAATTTTACACTTCCCCCTATGATAATACACATCCATTGCAAGAAGTGATGGTATACAAATGTGATGGTCTATATTGTGACCAATGAGAATAAAACAGGGAGAGGAAGCAGACCTGTAAGTTCAGTGGTATAGGGAATTTCGAAATGAGAACACTGTCGTTATCCACACAGGTTGAAACATTCTCTGTAACTTGGTAGAGAGCTTCCAAGAACACTAAGAGGTTAAGGGACTTATCCAGGGTTACACAGCCAGCTGTATCTAAGGTTGCACCTCTGTCCAGGTCTTCCTGGCTCTGAGGTCAGTACTCTACAGTGTCTATTACAAATGAAAACAGATCACTATAAAATAAGTTAGCAATGTCCCTTGTCTTGTTTTATCCTCCTTCTGGTTACAGATACTTTTAGGATAATTTGACTTGCTTAAACATATCAAGGGTTAAAATCTCTACTGTTACTTTTTTCACATTAAAAAGTCACTTGGAGTATCAGATTTCCTGGCATGGGAATTACTTAAGGCTGAGATGACCCTACAAGGGCTAAAATTAAGATCAATTTCTAAACCTAGGCCCAACATGGACTATCTTTTGAGAATGAAAATAAGATAACAAATACTGTGGAGTAAATTAAAAATGATACCTGCCAAGTCAATACTTAAACACTTAAAAGTCAATGCAGTTTGATAAACAGGAAAAGGCCAGAAGAGAAAGGAAGAGATGAGAACTAGAATAAGAATTTGGATTTCTACATAAGACTGACTCAAAAACCAGAAGTGATGGCAATACTCGTTATATTAGGGATCAAATGTATTTAAAGCAGTATTATGTCCAAAAAGTCAGGAAAATCCACAGACAAGGCAAAATCATCTCCTGTAGAAAGAAAGCCAATTGTGGAAGCTCTGAGCACAGGTGCAGCAAATAAATACTTTTCTGGAAGCAACAATAAACTTGTTTTGTTTTGTTTTCACAGAAGCCCTTTTTTTCTTTTTTTAATCTTTTTGGAGCATAGACCTAGTAATGGGTCACAGGTTACATGCAGCTTAGGAATTTGGGGGGCATGATTCCAAACTGTGTTCCAGAATAGTTATATCAGTGACAATTCTGTTTTCTCTTTGAATATGCTTATTTTCTCAATTTCTTTTTTGTCTTATTGCTATGACTAGCATTTCAAACACTACATCAAATAGCAACATGATAATAAACTTCTTCGCTTTGCCCTTGAGCTTGCTGGAAAGTCTTCTAGTTGATCCTTATTCCATGTAATGTGAGATTCTGGTTGCAGATTGCTATTACTCATTCTTAATAGAAACAATCCACTTACTGTGATGTTTTCTAGTTGTTTTTTTTTTTTAACAGAAATGAATGTTGTATCTTGTCAAAAGATTTTTGTGGATCTACTAATGTAACTGTGTGATTTTTATTGTCATTATTAATATCCTCTATTATGTTAATAAGTTTCCTAATACTGAACCGTTATATCAGTTCAAATCCAATCTGATAGTATTGTACAATATTTACAATACGTTGTTGTCCTCTCCTTTTTAATATTTATTTTAAAAAAGTATGTATCAATATGTTCATTAGGCATATTAACCTGTAATTTTGTTTCCAGATTCTGACTCTCCCTGATTTAGGTACCAGGACCAAGTTAATACCATAGAAGAAATTTGGTAGAACATTTTATTTTTTCTCTCCAGGTTATGTAAGAGTAAAATTAATTGGTTTTTAGAATGATAAAATTTGTTTGTAAATTCATCTGGCCCTGATGTTTTTTCTTTTGGGAGCTTATGATTTGCCAAACTTCTTTTTCTGAATTTGGGTTAAAATCTTGTATTTCCTGTTCTGTTAACCTGAGGATTTTGTATTTTATAAACATTCATCCATTTTATTTAGATAATCAGTTTTATTGGCATATAATTGGGCAAAATTGCTTCTAACTTTAACTTACTTAATTTCTTCATTTGTTGTAAATTCTTTTAAAAAAATTTTATATCATCAATTTTTAAAAAACAGATTAGCCAATGGTTTCCATATTTTGTTTTGTCCCCCCAAATGACCTCAATTTTATTTATTAGTTAAATGTCTTTTGGTTTTCCACTTTTTAAATTCCTTTGTTTTTCAAGATTTCTATTTTGAGATTTAATTGGGGGGAGGGTTAACTTGTTTTCTAGTTTGTTTCTTATAGTTGCATGATGAATTCATTGATCATTCTTTCTGTCTTTTGTTGATCAAAGTGTATAGAGATACACATTTCCTCTTAAGGGCTGCTTTGGCTACATTCCAAAAATTCTGGTCTGTTGCCTTATTAAAATCGTTACTTTCAAAAAAATTATCAAACATTTTTGTGATTTGTTCTTTGCCCTACCACTTCTTTAAAATTAAGTTATTTTGTTCTAAATAATTTTAAAATGCTTTTGTAGTGACTCATTTTTATTTCATTGTTGTCCACAAAAAATATGTTTAATATTTCTACTTTTCTGTATTTTATTTGTGAGGTATTTATGTTTTACTACAAGGTCAATTTTTGTAAAGGGTCATATGCAGCTAAATGTATATTTAAGATACCTTTCTACTCCTATTCAATATTCTCCAGAGGTCTAACATATCCACTTTTTCTAAGTTTCTATTCAGATTTTTAATTTATTTCTTGTAAATTGATTGGTTAGATTTGTCTAGTTCTGAAAGAGGTACACTAAGGTCCCCTACTATTATAGTTTTATTTTCCATTTCTACCTGTAAGTCATTTTAAGTATTTAAATGTTACTCCATCAGTGCATATATTTTAAGTATCAATATTAATTCACTGTCTTTATTACCTTTCAGCAAGATGTAGTTTGTTTGCTTTATCTCTTTTACCCAAGTCTATCTTTGTGGTTATCTTGCTCAATGTCAAGTTTGATATTCATGTTTTATTTTACTTTAGTTAAAGCAAAACAAAACCTAGCAGAAAGATCCTGAAAGAGAAATTTCTTTAAAATAAAAACAGAGCTAAAAAAAAAACTAGAAAAAGAACAAATTAAAAAAACCCCAATTGAACACCAAATTGGAAATCTTGAAAAATCAAAGAAGAGATTAATAAAACTGAAAGTAAGAAAGCCAATGAACTCATAAATAAAACTAGAAGCTGGTTTTATGAAAAAACTAATAAAATAAACAAAACATTGGTTAATTTTATTTTTAAAAAGAGAAGAATAGAACTAAATTACTAGTATAAAAATGAAAGGGGTGAATTTACCACCAGTGAAGAAGAAATTAAGAAAATTCTTAGGAGCTTTTGCCCAATTATATACCAATAAATTTGACAGTCTAAATGAAATAGATGAGTATCTACAAAAATATAAATTACCCAGATTAGCAGCAGAAGAAATAAAATACTTTGCCCAATCTTAGAAAAAGAAATAGAATAATCCAACAATGAACTTCCTAAGAAAAAGATCCCCAGGACCAGATAAATTCACAAGCAAATTCTATTAACCATTTAAAGAACAATTAATCCCAATACTACATGAATTACTTGGAAAAACAGGAAAAAGAGTCCTGTCAAATTCCATTTACAACACAAATATGGTGCTTAAACCAACAGTAGGAAGAGCCAAAACAGAGAAAGAAAATTACAGACCAATTTCCCTAATTAATATTAATGCAAAAATTTAAAATAAAATACTCGCAAAGAAATTACAGCAATATATCACAAGGATCATGCACTATTATCAGGTAGGATTTAGACCAGGAATGCAGGGCTGGTTCAATATTAGGAAAACTGTTAGCATAGATAACAATATCAGTAGCAAAACTGCAGAAATCATATGATTATCTTAATAGATGCAGAAAAAGCCTTTGACAAAATACTGCACCCATTCCTATTTTTAAAAACTATAGAACATAGGAATAAATGGTGCTTATCTTAAAATGATAAGTAATATTTATATAAAACCATCAGCAACCATTATCTGTCATGGGGATAAGCTAGAAGCCTTCCCAGTACAATCTGGAGTGAAGCAAGGATTCCCATTGTCACCTTTACTATTTAATACTATACTAGAAAAGTCAGCTGTAGCAATAAGAGAATAAAAAGAAATTACAGTAATTAGAATAGACAATGAAGAAACAAAACTATCACTCTTTGCAGATGATAGATTATACTTTAAAATCCTGGAGAATCAATTTAAAAGACTTTCTGAAATTATTAACAACTTCAGCAAAGTTGCAGGATACAAAATGAACTCATCATTATCATTTCTATATATTACCAACAAAGTCCAGCAGCAAGATAGAGAAAGAGAAATTTCATTTAAAATAACTGTAGACAATATAAAATACTTGGGAGTCTACTAGCCAAGACAAATCCAGGAACTATATGAACATAACAATAAAACACTTTTTTATACAAATAAATTCAGCTGTAAACAACTGAAAAATTAGTAATTGCTCATGGGTAGGCCAAGCCAATATAATAAAAATGACAATTCTATTTAAATTAATCAATTTATTCAGTGTCACAGCAATCAAACTACCAAAAATTATTTTATAGAACTAGAAAAATAATAACAAATATCACCTGGAAGAACAAAAGCCCCAGAATATCAAGGGAATCAGTGAAAACAATGTGAGAGAGGAGAGTCTGGTCATACCAGAACTCAAACTGTATTATAAGGAAGTAATTATAAAAGCCATCTGGTACAGGAAAAGAAATAGAGTGGTGGATCAGTAGAAAAGATTAGGTACAAATTACATTGTAGTAAATGACCATAGTAATCTAGTAAATGATAAACCCAAAAATTCAAGCTTTTGGAAGAAAAACTCATTATTCGACAAAAAACTGCTGGGAAAACTGGAAAATGGTATGATAGAAACTAGGAAAAAGCCAACATCTCACACGGTATATAAAAAATAAGGTCAAAATGGATATATGATTTACACACAAAGAGTGATACCATAAGCAAATTAAAAAGAGCATGAAATAGTTTCTCTGGCAGATTTATGGATAAGGGAAGAGTTTAAGACGAACGATAGAGAAAGCATTACAAAATATAAAACAGGTAATTTTGATTATACAAAGTTAAAAAGTTTTTTCCACAAACAAAACCAGTGCAACCAAAATTATAAAGAAGGCAGAAAACTGGGGAAAACATTTGTCAATAAATATATCTGATAAAGTCCTCATTTCTCAAAGACATAGAGAACTGAGGCCAATTCATAAAGATACAATTCATCCCCCAGTTGATAAATGGTCAAAGATTATGAACAGGCAACTTTCAGACAAAGAAATCAAGGTTATCTATAATCATATGAAAATATACTCTAAATTACTACTGATCAGAGAAATGCAAATTAAAACAATTTGAGGGACCACTCTACACAAAAAAAGGAAAATGTAGGATGTTTGTGGAAAAACTGGGACACTTAAGGCCCTGTTGACAGAATTATGAACTGAGAGCAATTTGGAACTCTGCTCAAAGTCCTATAAAAGTGTGCATATCCTTTGATCTAGCAATACTACTGCTAGATCTATATCTCAAAGATATCCAAAAAAAGGAGAAAAGGACCTATTTGTACAAAAACGTTTATAGCAACTCTTTTTGTCATGACTAAGAACTGGAAACCGAAGGGTTGCCCATCAATGGTGTATATGTTTAGGGAATGCCTAAACAAGCTATGGTATGTGATTGTAATGGAATATTATCGTGTGATAAGAAATGACAAGTAGGATGAGTTTAGAAAAACCTAGAAAGACTTATGTGAACTGATGCATAGTGAAGTGAACAGAACCAGGAGAATGTTGTACACAGTAACAGCAATATTGTTCAATGAAGAATTGTGAATGACTTAGCTATTCTCAGCAATACCATGGTCTAAGACAAGCTCAGAGGACTAATGATGAAGTATACTATGCACCTTGAGAAAGAATTGCTATTGTTTGAATATAGATTGAAGGATGCTATTTTTCACTTTCATTTCTTTCTTCTATTTGAGTCTTCTTGTACGTAACGACTAAAACGGGAATGTCTAATACTTACACATATGAAACATATATAGCACATGTGTAACCTAGATCTGATTACTTACCAGGGGTGGGGTGAGGGAGGGAGGAAAATTAAATAAACATAAAAAGTAGAACTAGGGGAACATCTTAGGCCAATTTCACTCTGAGTCATTCTTAAATATCTCGTGTACCAGTTACATAGTTCAGTTATAGTTGCCTCATTAAGGTTTTGTTCCATGATATTATGTTTCATACAATTGGCCATGGTGGCATTCAGGCATTCATATTTTTGGAGTAAAGGAACATTATGGCACCATTATATGAAGCTGCTGCCAGGCCAATATGGTAAAAAATTCTAGAAAGAAGATTAATTTAGAAGGAAAACCACACCAGAACTTAAAAGTTTGCTTGAGGGATGCATAGTGAAAATACACTTAATTTGATTCCAAGTATTATTCTGTATTACAAATTTCATTCAATTTTGGGAGTGGTTTTTTTTTTCAAGATGGGGCCCATCTTAGTTTAGTTTTTTGGCTTAAAGAACATATGATCAGACTTCAAAATACAGGAAAATTAGAAAATGACACTATACAAGTGACTATTTATGATATTAGAGGATTATACACATTGAAATTTTTTTTCTTTCTTTTTTTCTGCAAGGCAGTTGGGGTTAAATGACCTGCCCAGGGTCACACAGCTAGTAAGTGTCAAGTGTGAGACCGGATTTGAACTCAGGTCCTCCTGATTCCAAGGCCAGCACTCAAAAATTTTTCTAGAGATTATGACATTCGGAAAATTTTTCAGTGAAGTTAATAATTCTTCCAGTTCCATGAGGCAACCCCTCTTCATAATGTTTAAACAAGAAAATGAGTTACCTGGATTTGTAAGTTTCTCTTCCAGCTCAGCCTGAGTTGTTACGCTCTCAGATTTCGGGGAATGAATTATGAGAACCACAGACCCAGCACAACTTAGCAAACATCCCAACTTGCCCAAGATGTTCAGTTTTTCTTTCAGAAGGTAAGAAGCTAAAATGGACCTTCCACACAAAAAGAAAACAACAGTTTTAAAATCAAGCTATTTGTCATAACAGTAATGAATCTTATTTCAGTTCCTACTTTGCTTAATGATAAAGAAGAACCCAAATTTCTTTGTAGTATTTCTTAGTTGGTTTTATGGGACTGAAGGAGAGGGCCTGCAGCTATGATTTGACTGGTATAAGGAATGTCTGGATGACAGAGCTTCCCCTATTAATGTAGGTCAACACTTTCTATGTAACATGTACCCTTAAAGAGTTGCCCAGAGTCCGGAGAGGTTAATGACTTGTCTAGGGTCACAATGCCAGTATGTGTCAGAGACAGGACTTGAACTCAGGTCTTCTTGGCTCTGAGGCCAGATTTATACCTACTCTGCTACACTGGGCCTTTTAAAAGATTGAGTAGTAAGAAATGAGAAAATTTCAGAGAAATGAGAAAACAAGAGTAAACACGATATCACAAACAAATTTAAGTGTTTCTAGGATAGTGACGGGGGATAAGAGATTGAATAGGGCTCACTGATCATTTGAGTTCTACACCATTCCTCTCTGGTCTACTTAATGAAATTACAGAGAAAAGTAAGAAGTATATAAGAAAGATAATAAGATTTTATGGCCTTAAAGGAAGCCACTTTAAGGGGCATGAAGAAATGCTTCCATCAATTTGATGGAATTATAGGGAGGGTAGCTATTAACTATGGGGCAACAAAGTGGCGCAGGGATAGAGTGCTGGGCCTAAAGTCAGAAAGAGCCATCTTCCTGAATTCAAATCCAGCCCCAGATACTTACTAGCTGTGTGACCTTGGGCAAGTCATTTACTCCTGTTTGCCACAGTTTCCTCATCTGTAAAATGATCTGGAGAAGAAAATGGCACACCACTGCAGTATCTTTGCCAAGAAAACTCCAAATGGGATCATGAAAAGTCAGTTAAGACTGAAAAATTATTTTACACAGCAATTAGCAGGCTGAGGGACCATCCGTACCCTGAGAGTCTTTATGTAGCTCCTCCCTCCCCACCACATACATAAGATGCATCCCCAGGGGAATGACTATCCTGGGTTCAAGTTATTTGGCAGGTCTAAATTTATAAAACTAAAGCTCACGCACCTCCCCGAATCATTTTATCTTCAATAGTCAGTCATTTAACACAATTACCTCAAAGCAAAGGCAAACCCACCAAAAGAAGTAAAAACACAGAGCTGGGTCACACTGTCCCACAAATTCAACCAGTATGAGTGTGAAGAATGGGTGCAGATATAAAATATGCTAGTAGAGAGGCATACACCTATGGAATTCATGGTCAAGTCAACTTAGGCCTCTGATATTGTAGGACCTAGATGTCTTTTCTCTTCACCTGGTGTTCTCGTGCTGGACCGGTTGTTCAGCTGGGCTTCCTGGGCTTGTTCTCCTCCACAACTCTACTTGATTCTTTGGCTAGAATCCTTGGGCCTGCTGTCTGAGTTCAGTGTCTCCTATTGGGCAACTTGCTTTACTAAATGATGCCAGTGATGGAGGGGTAAGGAGGAAGGAAGGAAGGAAGGAAGGAAGGAAGGAAGGAAGGAAGGAAGGAAGGAAGGAAGGAAGGAAGGAAGGAAGGAAGGAGGGAGGGAGAGAGGGAGGGAGGGAGGGAGGGAGGGAGGGGGAAGGGGGGAGGGAGGGAGGGAAGAAGGAAGGAAGGAAGGAAGGAAGGAAGGAAGGAAGGAAGGAAGGAAGGAAGGAGGGAGGGAGGGAGAGAGGGAGGGAGGGAGGGAGGGGGGAGGGGGGGAGGGAGGGAGGGAGGGAGGGAGGGGGAAGGGGGGAGGGAGGGAGGGAAGAAGGAAGGAAGGAAGGAAGGAAGGAAGGAAGGAAGGAAGGAAGGAAGGAAGGAAGGAAGGAAGGAAGGAAAGAAAAGGAAATCTCTCTATCACTAGACTCCAAAAGAAGGATTAAAGGAAAAGACCAAGACTGATTCACTCTTAAGAGATGAATTTCTCTTACACAGCTGACTTTCTTCTCAACTGAGAGGGCATGGCTATTCTCTTGACCAAGTCCTTAGAGAGCATCTCATCTAGAGAATGAGCTTTTTAGCTTTTAGAAAGGATGACTTTTTAAAGGTGTTAAGGGTATGGCTGATCCTTTAGCTGGCCAATCTGTAATTATACCAAATGGATGGAGGAACTTCTTTCCTATCTCCTAAAGTGGAAATGGAGTATAAATATTTCTTTTATGTCCTTATAAGAGAATAAAACCTCATACTTTCCGTTACCTGACCTTTAGATCATTAAATAGGATGGGGCGTGGGGAACTCAGTTGATCTGAGATCCCTTAATCAAATCCTCCATCCTCTAAATTATAATAAAACCAACATCTAAATAATTAATAGATTATTATTTCTCCATTAAATTCTCTTTTCTTTTTTGCTAGCTTAAGAGTTGCCATAGTTGCCAAAGGGGCAGTAAGGTAGCACAGTAAGTAGAATGCTGGGCCTGGAGTCAGGAAGATGAGTCTTCCTGAGTTCAAATCCAGCCTCAGACACTTACTAGCTGTGTGACCCTGAGCAAGTCACTTCACCCTGTTTGCCTGGGTTTTGTCATCTGTAAAATAAGCTGGAGAAGGAAATAGAAAACCTCAAATGGGGTCATGACTGAAACAACAAAGTTGCCAGAATAAAAACAGACGTGTATCTTACCACAGAATAGGAAGGTTATTATATCTGATACCATCACAGATTTATAAAAGTATCACCCAGAGTCCTAAGAGTTACACTGACTCTTTAAAATGATTACTATAATCTTACTGTCAATTTGTTTCTTAATTTCTCTATAATAGCACGGGGTTAATTATATGTGTCTCATGAGAAACCTAGATGCTGAAGTCATTTTATAGATCCTTAGCTGTTAATATCTTTCTTAGATAAAGCTACTTTGAGACCACTACTAAATTTCTCATTATATTGTCCACCTACTATGTGCTCAGCACTTTGCTACTAACAGCCATCACATTTATATAGTATTTTTACATTAACAAAGTGTTTCTCACAACAATGTTGTGAAGTAGGTAAATTGAGCACTGTAGGGGGCACAGATCTCTGTCTTCCGGCACCTAAAAGGAGCAGAACTGGGCAAAAGCACAAGATAGCAGAGCATTAAGTCATGCGGTGCTAAATATCAGAGAAAAGAAATGGCCAACAGGGGCTGGAATAGCCAGCAAAGGTTTCACTGAAGAAATAGAAGTTGAAGGGTAGGATGGAGATGGCTAGGCAGAAAGGTATTCTAGGTATGAGAAATAATGTGATCAAAGCCATTAAGCAGGAAATAAGGGTGATATGGTTATGAGAACTGTTGAGCTCTTTAAGTCATGTCTGATTCTTCATGACCCCATTTGGGTTTTTCTTGGTTAAGATGCCAGAGCAGTTTGTCATTTCCTTCTCCAGCTCATTTTACAGATGAGGAAATGGAGCCAGACATGGTAAAGTGACTTGCCCAGAGTCACTCCGTTAGGAAGTGTGTGAGGCCAGATTTGACCTCATGAAGATGAGTCTACCTGACTTCAGACCTGGAGCTTTATGCACTATGCCACCACCTAGCTGCCCTTTTTATAAGACTAGAGGGTTGGGTTTTTTTTTTAAACATTTTCCCCTCTAAAATCAAATGACACCCAGACACAAAATTGGCTGAACCAAAGATTCAAAATTGTTTTCTTTCTTTTATTTTTAATAGTGACGACATCATAACAGGGTTTTATGAAGTGCTGGAGAAGTTCTCATGTTATTTGACAAGTACTTTGGAACGTGACGTTCCTCTAAAGAGATGCATACTCTGACCTGTTCTGTTTTATTACACATCTGCAGGTGCTAAATTATTTCTCTATATTCCACATTAGGGGGAATTGAAAGAAAACAGTAGTGCTAATGATCAAAAAAAATTTTTTTTGGCTTTGGAAAGTCATTTCTTTACTGTTCTGAGATTTCATAATACTTCATGCTAGATAACAAGTCAAGTCAACAAGCATTTTTTAATTATCTACTGTGTGCCAGGAGCTGTGATCAGTGATGGGACAAGACAAAACAGGCAAAAACATTTCCTGCTCTCACAAAGCTCACATTCTAATGGAAGGATCTCACAATAACAGAGCCATATTACAAATAGTTCTGGTCTAGAAGACTCTCGGAAGCTGTCCAGCTTCTCTGATCCTTCCCTGCTTAGGTCTCTTCCCTTTTCCCCGTTTCAATATAAAGGGTCATCTCTAACGCAAAAGACCAGACTAAGGCAGTTTTAACTCATCTGATATGTCCTTGGTTTACACCTTCCCTTCAGAACAATGATAACTAACCACATGTATGAGTTCAAGGCCTTTTTACTATTTTCTGGGCTAGAACAACCATGGTCATATTTTTATTAAAAAGGATTTAGCTGAGATCAAATGAGAATATATATACATATATATATATGTGAAAGTGCTTTAAAATCCAAGGGCTATACAAACAAAAGGTATTAAGTATAAGGCAACAACAAAACCAAAGCCTTTCATGAAACCAAGACTGGCAAAATCTGCCAGGCTCTAAGTGAAAATAATCCTGTAGTATTTGTTAGGATTTCAGTGAACAAATAACTTTTAGGTGTAGGAATTCACCATGTAAATAATGTGGCCCCTAATCTAGAAACTTAAGAAATACTGCAAACATTCATTAGGAGCTCTGTCTGAGAGCCACTTTAGAGAGAAAGCTAACTGAGAAGAAAAGTACACCCCTCTAAAAAAGGAAGAAATAATTCCTCCATCTACAGAACATTTGAAATAAACTGGTATGCTAGGAAATATTCAGACAAATATTTGAATAATAAACAATTACAAGAGTGGATATTGAAGCATCTTAATGCAGGTGAAACTTCCCTTTCAGAAGAGATGATGATAATGAAAAATGAAACATCAGGGATAAAGCAACTTTGAAGTTTCTTCTCATGTGCGTTAAATCAGCAAAGATGATAAACAAGAGAAGCCTAGTAAAGATAGCCATGCTAATACACTGTGGGTCAAAACTATGAAGTGGTTCAGTCATTTCTGGAAAACTGTTTGAAATGATGAGAGAAAAGTGACTAAGTTGTTTATACACTTTGACTCAGACATGGGATTGTTACTTGGGCTATGCCCCTCGAACACACCAAAGACAGTTTCCACATACACCAACATATTCAAAGCAGCATTTTTTTTTGTCAGAGCAAACAACTAGAAATATGCAACAAGGTAGAAGGCTAAAGAAGCAAAGAGAAGGAGAAAAGGAACCTGATCCTTTAGGTGCTTAGGCTTTCCTCCAGAACTAACTCCAATCTTGATGTGGTATGTGAGTCTAGGACAGATGGGGCCCTTCACTGGAGAGGAAGCTGATACAGAAACCTAGCTACTCTGGACCCAGTAGTTGCCCTGACTTTTCGATTTGCTACAAGGAAGCTACAAGGAAGTAGTGAAAAGTATTATTGAAAATCAGCACTAGTATTTAAAAAAAGCATCAACTCATTTTTAAAAGGTGTGTGTGTGTGGTTTTCTTAATTAAAGAAGAAATTGTTGATAATGAAGGCTCAAAACCAGATTTATTAGAACAAGTCTCATATGACAAGAGTTATATTCAAGCAGTTAGGAGTTTTTTCCCCCCTCTAGGTTTTTTCTCCACTCCCTCAACTCTTTTTCTAAAAAGAATGCTTCCTATATCTGCTAGACATTTCAGAGATATGACAATGCCAAGAAGCACAAATTGTTTTGTTTTACTACAAGATATTTATTATATATTCCTGGATATAGAGCAAGGAAGGCACTTAGTGGCAAATTTCTGACCATTCCTCATCAACTAGCAAAAACAAATGTGCTAAAATTCTTAACATTAAGGAACTAATATGTTAGATTTGTAACATAAACATTTGAATACTAATTCAGCTATTAAATTTGCAAATACCATCTAAATGAAGTAACACTACAATTTAAAAGAAAACAATGACATAAATATGGGAAGCAAAAACTTCACTGTGGTACAGTTGGGGAGACACTGCCGTGTTCTAGAAAGAAAGGGTGACCCTGGGCAAATAATTTAACTTCTCTTTGCTTCATTTTCCTCATCTGAAAAGTTGGAACAATAATAACACCTGCTTCCCAGGGTGGCTGTAAGGATAAAATGATATATCTGTGAAAAAGAACTGCCACAATGAACAACTCTACCAGCATCTGGTTTTTAATGTACAACAAAGGAAAAACTGGAAGCCTCATCTGTAAGTCAGTTAAATAGAAGGGAAATAGAACTGGCCTAGGGAAAAGAAAGCTTATTCTCTCCTCCCAGCTCTGCCATCAACTCTCTTTATGACCTTGATGAATCTTTCCAACCTTTCTGAGCCTCTGTTTCTTCCTCTATAAAAATAAATGGACTGGTCTATGTATTCTTTAAGATTCCTTTCAATCCTGCAATTCTGTGACTTGGAGTTCATTTGTGCCTTTGCTTATAGCAAAACAAAACCTGAGACAGGCAGATACCATATAATTATATGCTAGAAGCAAGCAATTTATACCTATGATGATAGCTATTCTCTATTTCTGTTGGAATTTATTTATAAGGTATAGGGGTTCATAACCTGTGGTTCATGAACCCCCATAGATTTAAAGGGGTCCTTGATAATGGATAGGTTAAAAATACATCTTTATTTTCACTAATCTCTAACTCAAATTTAGCATTTAAACATTAAACTTTTTTTTTCTGACAAGTGATCCATAGCCTTCACCAGACTGCGAAGGGGGTCCTTGACACAAAAAGATTAAGAACCCCTGATATAGAAGGAAGAGTTTAACAATGTGGAAAATATAATAACTACTTAAAAGGTAACCAAAATACCGTATATTGTTACAAGTTTGGATTTTGTGGAATCTCAGGAATTCTTAAAACAAGTGTTTGATATATATATATTAAATGATGCTGTGTGGAAGCAAATGAGACTTTAAAAAAAATCAAGAATACTGTATATTAAGAGGGATTTTTTTGGCAAAAGGTTAGATATTTATTGAAAATGTTAGAGTCAAGATGGAAGAGTGATAGGAACCTGTGCAGCCTTGCTTCCTTCCACAAAATTCCTCTAAACAGATCTAGAATATGTGCCAGACTGAATCCTGATGAAGACATCCAGAAAAAGTCACAGCCCAGCTTGGCATAAGGAGTGAGGTCTACAGACACTGAAGACTGGGGTTGGGCCAGGAATATGCCTGCCAAAGAACACTCTGGGATCCAGGGAGAAGCTGTGCACTTGGCAAGAGCCATGCCTGGGATCCACCAGCTCCATACCGAGGTACTGCAATAGGCACAGGTGATAAGCTCAAGGTTTTGTTGCACAATAGCCAGTTTTGGGTCAGCCACATATAGCAGACTGAGAGACTTCTGCACTGAGGTGGAGGGAGACCCTGAGAGGTAGAATAAGAAAGGAGGAAGTTTAAAATCAAGCCACAGCAGGCAGCTGCATCAAGATGGCTCTGACTCCAAGAGCAGAACAGGGTCCCATTCCCAGCATCTAGCTCAGCATGTGGAAGAACTAGGGCAAGAATCCCAGATCAAAGAGAAGCCAACAATTTTACCACTCAGAACCAGTAGGGCTGACTAGCTGGCCGAACAGGGCTGAGTCCAACAGCAATCTACTCCTGCTCGGACCCAAATCCAGGTTAGGAATTTGTAGAGTTCAGACCAAGGAGGAAACAATCAGGTTTTATCATGGATCAGGTTACTCTGGGAGCACTGGAAACTTGCAAGTCCCCAGACTATCCCTGAGATCCCAGAATAACACAATACTCAATACAAAAAAAATAGCAGTAAGACCAACCCAGACCTTCCTTCCAGAAGTACAACAGCATACAGCCCTGATAATAAGTCTAAAGTCAGGAAGAGCATGGAAGAATGAGCAAACAAACAACAGAAGCCCTCATAAAGTATCACAGTAGCAGAGAAGCTTAAAGCATAACCTAGAAGAAAAGAATGACTTCAAGTTATCTAGAAACAAAGCTTCAGAGAAAAACTGAGCCTGAGCAAAAAGTCAACTTGAACCTCAGGAACAGATGAGGCAAGAGTTAAAGACAGAGTTTAAATTTTTTTTATAAATTAAAGTGCTTTAGGAGAAAATTAGAAAATAACTGAGATCTATGAAAGAAAGTATTGGAAAGGGAATGAACAGCTTGGAACAAGAGTACAAGACCTTGCCCAAACAATAAACTTTTTGAAAATTAGAATAGACTGACTAGAAGCCAATGTCTTCATGAGGCAACAAGAAATATTAAAGCAACATCAAAAGATGGGGCAGGGTGGGGAGAAGAAAATGTAAGGTATCTCAAGACAAAAACAACTGACCTCGAAAATTAATCCATGAGATAAAATTTCAGAATCACTGCACTATCTAAATATCATGATAAAAAAAGAGCCTTGACATCTTATTTTAAAAAATCTTTAAAAAGCAAAACAAAACCAAAAACTGCCCAGATCTCTTAGAACCAAACACCAACTGGAAACAGAAAAAATCCATCTCCAGAAAGAAATCCCAAAAGAAAAACTCCCAGGAACATGATGGCCTAAATTTAAAACCTCCAGGTCAAAAGAAAAGTACTGCAAGCAGCCAGGAAGAAAGAATTCAAATATTAAGGAGCACATTAATAGCCATCACTGTAAAGGAGCAGAGAATCTGTAATACAATGTTCCAGAAGACAAAAGATGTGATCTTAAAGCCAAGAAAAACTTACTCAGCAACACCGAGTAAAATGATGCAGGGAAAATGAACCTTAAATGAAATAAAGGACTTCCAAACATTCCTCATGAAAAAACCAGAGCTGCAGAGAAACTTTGCAGTTCAAACACAGGAATGAAGAGCAACATGAGAAGGTAAATGTGAATGAACAGTGATACAGGAGTAAACAAGAATAAATTGCTTACATTCGAATATGGGGAGATGACACGTGTCCCCTCCCATCCCTATCACCATCAGGAGTCACAGAGGCAGTCAATTATACAAGGTTTGGTTCTGTTATGTCTTGGAGTTCTTAAAAGAATGGTGAGGGAATTGGGGGTTGGAGAAGAAGGGAAAGGAAAGTTAGAGAAAATTATCTCATATAATCAGGGTATGCTAGGAGATTTCTGTACAAACAAGGAGTGGATTAGCACCTGACACTTGATCCTCAATCCCATCTGAAGTGATCAAAGGAGACCATTCACATACACACACATACACATACACACACACGTACATACATATTCAGTTGGATACAGAAATATATTTCACTTAACAGTGAAACAGGAGGAAAAAGGGAGAAAGGAGGAGGGGGAATCTGAAGAAGGACACATTAAGGAAGGGATTAGTCCTAAGTAAAACAAACTCTAAAGGTGTACAAAAATGTTTCTGGCTCTTTGAGGCAATAAAGAATGGGAATCTGAGGGTGTGCCCAGAAATTGGGGGATGAATGAACAAATTATTGTAACATAAATGTGATGGAAGACAACTGTGCTCATCTCTCACTACCAAAATGACCAACCACAGTTCTAGAAGACTAATGATGAAACATGCTACCCACCTAATGAGAGTAAGTACTCAGAATACAGAATGAGACTTTTTTTTTTGGTATGGTCAATGTGGAAACTTCTTTTGATTGAGTAAGCATGTTTGTAATTGGTTTTATTTTTTTTTTATGTTCTCAACTAAAGAGAGGAGTGGGAGGAGGGTGTAAAGGGAAATTTTGGCTGATCAAAGCAAATAAAATGTATTTTTTAAAAAGTACACTTACATTGTTTCTATAAACCACACAAGAAAATCTGTCATGCTATTGAAATGTATATGTATACATACATACATATATATATATGTGTGTGTGTCTGTCTGTCTATATGGGTGTATATATGTATAGATGTAAAAGGGAAGATTTATCAGTCTTTTAAAGAATTTTTATAAAAGTAGTTTTATAAAATTTTTGAATAAAATACTATTTATTGGATAAATGAGTGAAGAATGCAGTTAATGAACTTGTGCAGTATTTCTGTCTGAAACAGTGACTCCCTAAAGCTTGAAGCCAGGGTGTTTCACATAATACTTGAAACAGGAACCTTTCCAGTATGGCTGATTAAACATTAATGGTCAACCCAATGACAATGAAAGAATCGTAATGAGAAATAACAATCTAATATAGAAGTGAAAAATATTTATTGTTTACTATGTACCATATACTGGGCTAAGTATATAACTATGTATATATATCGATATATAAAATAGCTATGATTTCAATTAGTTAAATACCCCTTCCACTGACACATACAATTCTTATGTGATACTTAGTAGGTGATCTTTTAGTCAGTTAGCTAAATGACTAGCTTTATTAAGCACCTACTATGTGCCAAGTGAGACAGCTAGATGACTCAGTAGATACAGTGCTGTTCCTGCTGTCAGGAAGACCTGAGTTCCAAATCCAGCCTCAGACACTTACTAGCTGTATGATCTTAGGCAAGTCACAACTTCTGTTTGCCTTAATCCATGGCAGAAGGAAATGGCAAACCACTCCAATATCTCTGCCAAGGAAATTCCATAGGAACACAAAGAGTCAGACAGGACCGAACAACTAAACAGCAATGAATCTACCAAGCACTATGCTAAATGCTGGGGATACAAAGAAAGGCAAAAAACAGTCCCTGCTCTCAAGGTGCTCACAGACAATATGGAAACAACTATGAACACACAAGACGTATACAGGATAAAGTGGGGGTAGCCTCAGATGGAAGCCACCTAGATTAAAGACTGAGAGGCTTCTTGCAGAAGATGGCCTTAACGGAGACTTGAAGAAAGCCAAGAAGCCAAGAGGCAGAGATTCGAAGGAAGATGTTTCAGGCATGATGGGATATTTAATGTCTTGAGAAGTAAGCAGCAGGGAACCCAGTGTCACCGGTTTGCAGAGTATGTAGAGGGTATAGGAAAAAGGGAAAGGTAGGAAAGGACCACATTACGAAGGGCTTTAAAAGTCAAACAAAGGGTTTTATATTTGATTTGGGAACCAACAGGGAACCACTCCAGTTTATTGAATGTGATATCAGACCTGTGTTTTAGGAAGGTCATTTTGAAGCTGCTACATCCAAAGTGTCATCACACTGCAGCCAAACTGGTGATTAGCTTTTCCAAACTTAGGCTGACCTTCCGACAGAGGACACTCAGTTCTTTACCAGACCTACAGCCGAAACCTTTCCACCTCCGCAGGGACTGCCAAAGCTTATGATCCACCAGCATAGGCTTTGAGAACCTAAAGTTTTTGTGACCAAGTGAACAATCTGACCTACAATGCAAAGGAGGGAAAGTTGAATGTCTGCTAGGAAAACAAATAGCTGGCATGTAAGACTTTTAAAAAAAGGGAAGTAATAGAAGATAAGCCTGGAAAGGTAGGTTGCCAAACAGAGGAAGGTTTTTAATAACAGCCTAAAGAGTCAGAACATTTAGTAAGCTATAGGGAAGTAGTGGCAGTTTTTGAGCAGGCTATTTGTCTTGGTAGTGCAATAGGTAGAGCCCAGGAGTCAGAAAGACGTAAGTTCAAATCTGGCCTTTGATTCTTACTTAGTTGTGTGTCCCTGGGGAAGTCATTTAACCTTTTGTCTGCCTCAATTTCCTCATCTATGAAATAGGCATAATAACACCTACCTCCCTAGGGTTGTGAGAATAAAATGAGATAATAGTTTTACAAACCTTGAAGTGTTGTATAAATGCTAGTTGTGCTTGATGATGATGAGAGCTTTCCTTTAGGAAAACTGACCTAGCAGCAGAATGTAGAATGAACTAAAAGGCAGAGAGATCAGCTGAGAAACAATTACAATAGTCCAAAAAGAAGGTAAAGGGGCTAAGACTAAAGTGTAGCAGTACTACCTTAGGTAGAAAAAAAAAGGACAGATTAGAACAGTGGTCCACAAACTCTAGTCTAGAGGTCAACTTTGACTCACCACCTGTTTTTGCATGCTAAGAACTGTTTTTAGACTTATAAATAAAGTTTTATTTTATTTTAAAATGCAAATAACATTTTTAGCTCACAAGATACATGAAAACTGCCCTCCCAAATCATACACACAATATTACACTGAACTGATCCAATGATTCTGGAGAGCAATTTGGAACTATGCCCAAAGGGCTATCAAACTGTGTATACATACCCTTTGAACCAGTAACAGCACTACTAGGTCTGTATCTCAGAGAGATCATAAAAAATGGAAACGGACCTACATGTACAAAAATATTTATAGCAGCTCTTTTTGTGCTGGCAAGGAATTGGAAACTGAGTGGATGCCCGTTAATTGGGGAATGGTTGAACAAGCTCTGGTATATGAATGTAATGAAATACTACTGTGCTACAAGAAATGATAAGCTGATTTAAAAAAAAAACCTGAAAGACTTACATGAACTGATGCTGAATGAAGTAAGGAGACCCAGGGGAACACTGTACACAGTGTACACACTTTAACAGCAACATTGTGCTATGATCAATTATGATAGACTTAGGTCTTCTCAGTAATACAAAGATCTAAGATAATTCCAAAATACTCATGATGGAAAATGCTAGCCATCTCCAGAGAAAGAAGTATGGAGTCAGGTGGACCCAAGATGGCGGGGTAGAAAGATGGACCTGTAGAAGTTCCCTCCCACAGCCCATAAAATACCTGTAAAAAATGACTCGAAACAAATTCTAGAGCAGCAGAAGCCACAAAACAACAGAATGAAAGAGATTTCCAGCCCAAGACAACCCAAAAGGCTGGCAGGAAAGGTCTATTACACTGGGCTTGGAGCAGAGTGCAGCCCAGAATGGGCTGCATGACGTGGCAGGAACAAGACTCAAACAAGTTTCAGGGCACCACTGGCAGCAGCAGTTCCCAGATTGCTCAATTTGCAAACACCAGAGACGTTTCAAAGGTCAATGAGAAAGTTCTTTCATTTGGGTGAGAAAGAAACATGGTCTGGACTTGCCAGCAGCAGCCACTGCAGTGGCAGTGTCCATTTTTGGAGCCCTCCACCCAAAGACCCTGGGGGAATTGAGCCACTGATATGGATCTCAGCCCTGAGTGACTCTCCGGGGTTGAGGACGAGTGCTGGTGGTGGAGCTGGTGGAGGTTCTGGAGAGGGAACCCTACAGGCAGATCCTGGGCAGAACAGAGTGCTTGTGGTTCCTCACAGACAAGAGCACAGGCCAGAAAAGGAGTAAACTTCTCTCCCTTGACTGTGCCACCTTGGAGGAACCAAGAATTTACAGGCCCCCAGAGTGTACCCTCTTCTTGACAAAGAACTCAAAAGTCAAGTAATTGGCTGGGAAAATGCCAAAAAAAGGGGAAAAAATAAGATGATAGAATGGTACTTTCTTGGAGAATAGGTATTTTCTTCCATCCTTTTGGATGAGAAAGAACAATGCATACCATCAGAAAAAGACCTAAAAAAACCAAGGCTTCTGCATCCAAAATCTCCAAAATAAATATACAATGGTCTCAACTCATGGAAGAGCTTAAAAAGAATTTTGAAAATCAAGAGAGGTGGAGGAAAAATTGGAAAGAGAAATGAGAAAGATGCAAGAAGATTATGAACAGCTTGCTAAAGGAGACTCAAAAAAAAATGCTAAAGAAAATTGAAAAATAGGCTTGAAAAATAGGCTAACTAAATTGGTAAAAGAGGTCCAAAAAGCCAATGAGGAGAAGAATATTTTAAAAAAGCAGAATTAGCCAAATGGAGAAGGAGGTTCAAAAGCTCACTGGAGAAAACAGTTCTTTAAAAATTAGAATGGAACAGATGGAAGCTAAAGAGAAAACAAGAAATTACAAAACAAAACCAAAAGAATTAAAAAATAGAAGATAATGTAAAATATCTCATTGGGAAAACAACTGACCTGGAAAATAGATCCAGGAGAGACAATTTAAAAATTATGGGACTATCTGAAAACCATGATCAAAAAAAGAGCCTCTACATCATCTTTATCAAGGAAAACTGCCCTGATATTCTAGAACCAGAGGGCAAAATAAATATTGAAAGAATTCACTGACCTCCTGAAATAGATCCCAAAAGAAAAACTCCTAGGAATATTATAGCCAAATTTCAGAATTCCCAGGTCAAGGAGAAAATATTGCAGGCAGCTAGAAAGAAATAATTTGAGTATTGTGGAAATACAAACAGGATAACATAAGATCTAGCAGCTTCTACATTAAAGGATCAGAGGTTGGAATATGATAGAACTCTAGGAACTAGGAAGGAACTGGGATTAAAACCAAGAATCACCTACCCAGCAAAACCGAGTATAACACTTCAGGGGAAAACACTCGATGAAATAGAGAACTTTCAAGCATTTTTGACAAAAAAGACCAGACCTGAATAGAAAATTTGACTGTCAAACATAAGAATCAAGGGAAGCATGAAAAGGTAAACAGGAAAGAGAAATCATAAAGGACTTTCTAAAGTTGAATTGTTTATATTCCTACATGGAAAGATGATATTTGTAACTCTTGAAACTTTTCTCAGTATTTGGGTAGTTGGAGGGATTATACACACACATAAATAAATATATGGAGAGAGAGAGAGAGAGAGAGAGAGAGAGAGAGAGAGAGAGAGAGCGCAGAGGTTGAGTTGAATAGGAAGGGATGATATCTAAAAAAAATAAAATCAAGGGGTGAAAGAGAAATAAATTGGGAGGAGAAATGGAATGGAGCAAATTATCTCTCATAAAAGAGGCAAGAAAAAACTTTGTTGATGGAGGAGAAAAGGGGGGAAGTGAGAGGGAAAAATGAATCTTACTCTCATTACATTTGGCTTAAGGAGGGAATAACATGCTCACTAAATTTGGTGTGAAAATCTATACTACATGAAAGTTGGGGAAAAGGAGATAAGGAGAGGAATGATAGAAGGGAGGGCAAATGGGAGGAGGGAGTAATTAGAAGTAAACACTTTTGGGGAGGGACAAGGTCAAAAGAGAGAATAGAATAAATGGGAGGGGCAGGATGGGATGGAGGGAAATATAGTTAGTCTTTCACAACATGACTATTATGGAAGTCTTTTGCAAAACTATACATATGTAGCCTATATTGAATTGCTTACCTTTTCAGTGGAGAAGGGTAGGGAGGGAGGAAGGGAGAAAAGTTGGAACTCAAAGTTTTAGGAACAAATGTTGAGAATTGTTTTTACATACAACTGGGAAATAAGAAATACAGGTAATGGGGTATAGAAATTTACCTTGCCCTACAAGAAAAGAGAGAAGATGGGGATAAGGAAAGGGAGGGGTGTGATAGAAGGGAGGCTAGATCGGGGGAAGGGGTAATCAGAATGCATGGTGTTTTGGGGTGGGGGAGGGGAGAGATGGGGAGAAAATTTGGAACTCAAAATGTTGTGGAAATGAATGTTGAGAACTAAAAACAAATAAATGAACATTAAAAAAAACTATGAAGTCTGAATGCAGATTAAAGCATATTATTTTCATCTTTTTTTATTTCTTGTGGTTTTCCCCTTTTGCTCTATTCTTTCACCATGGGACTAATGTGGAAATATGTTTAACATGACTGCACATGTATAATCTATATCAGTTTGCTTGCCATCTTGAGGAGGGGGAGGAGAGGAGAGAAAAAATTTGGAACTCAAAATCTTATAAAAAATAAATGTTGAATACTAGGGGAAAAAAGAACCATATACCAAGAGAAACAGGATTTATTGATTTGGATGTTTTGTTGTTGCTGTCCATCTAAAACCCTCATTTGGGGTTTTCTTGTCAAAGATACTAGAATGATTTGCCATTTCCTTCTCCAGCTGATATTAGATGAGGAAACTGAGGCAAGGAGGATCAAGTGACTTATCCAAGGTCACAAAGGTAATAAGTATTTGTGACTGGATTTGAACTCAGGAAGACAAGTCTTCCTATTTCCAGGCCCAGTACTTTATTCACTGCACCACCAAGATGACTTGGAGAGGAAAGAGTTTTTGTTTTGCGTTTTTTTTTAAGTAGATTGATATTCTTAAAACTTAGGTCACTTCTCTTGTTCTATAAGCTCCATTGACTTCTTATTAATTCTAAGATCAAATATCACCTCGTCTGTTAGAAAAAATCTTTCTCAATCTGGATTCAACCTATTTTTATTCATTACTCCCTTTCATCTACTCTACAATCTGGCTAAACTGGCCTTCTTGCTTTTCCTCATGCTATTCCATGTCCTCTCTCCATACATTTGTCCAAGCTGTTCCCAATATATGGAGTGTATTCCCTTCTCCCCTCTACCTCTTAAAATCCCTTGTTTCCTTCTAAATTAAGCTCAATCATCACTTCTAATGAGGCCTTTTCTGATCCCTCTAAGCTATTCATATTTCCTCAGAAAAATCACCTTGAATTTATTTTTATATACATGTTCATGTCCCTGTCTCCCCTAATATAATCAAAATTCCTTGAAGGCAGGGGTTGTTTCATTTTTAATTTTTTTGTCTTGGTATGCTTATAACAGCCATGTAGCACATAGTAGGCACTTAATAAATATTTGCTGATTGATTGACGGTTGTCTTCCTGACAAAGACAGGAAAGTCAGAAAGAAGCATGGGTTGATAGGAAAGATGAAAAGTTTGGTTTTTGACATACTGAATTTGAAGTCCTCCATGAAGTCATACTTGGATACTGTCTTCCTGTGTGGGAGTCACCCTGGATTCTCAAAGGTAGTAGCAATGGGACACAAACTTAGGTGGGTTCTTCCCTGCTGGAAAGTCTTTCAATATAGTTCTGGCAGCAGACCATGTCTGTTCTCTAAGAACCATCCTAGCCAAGTACAGAGGAGTGCAGCAATAGGAGGTTGGTGATTACTCAGTCATGGCAACCAATGAATCAAAGAAAAATAATAATCCTCCATCCTGTTCAGCACCCTTGTCCTTCGCAGTGGTGGTGGCCAAGAGATAGAAAAGGGAACAACAAGTACTAGTAACAGCTCCTTTTTTGGAGCCTCATCTGTTGATACTATATGACTATGAGTAACAGAATACTATAATCTTCAAAGAATTAAAGTGGAGTCATCCAAAGAGCAGCAGAGAGACACATGGTGGATAGAAGGAGACCACAATATCTTATTAATGAAAAAATGCACAAAAGTAAACGCATAAAGCCATATACATGATTTTAATTATATGGAGGCCAACCACATGGCAAGAGCAAGGGTTAACTGAGGAAGAGATGATATGTTTCAATGGTATCCACTCCATGTCCAGAGAATTCCAGGAAGATCTTAGTACAATGGGTCTGCAGGAACACAAAGATAAGAATCATATAGGATTGAAGGGTGGCAGGCTGTATTGTTGGAGAGGGTAACTAATCATCAAGATCACTGATCGATTAGAGAACTGAAAATTTCGAAAAGCTGAAAGTATATTCAGGTAAAGATGTCCAGGAGATAGAAATATCAGTCAAGAGCTTAAGATGATTAAAGTCAGAAAGTCAAAAGTCATCTGAAATGACACAGATAAAATAACCTAGGGAAAGAACGTAAGGAAAAAAAGAATGCAAAAGGCAAGATTATGAAAAAATACCAACTTTTGGAGAGGGCAGCCTAGAGGAAGGAGAACATGACAGGCAGAGGAACCAGTGATTTAGACAGAAGCACCAACCAGAGAGGTTGGAGAAGAACTAGAGAGGGCAACGTCATGGAAGACAAGGGAGAAGAGTGATTAACATGTTAAATACAGAAAAAAAAACCAGAAAAAAACAAGTAGAAGACAGACAAAGGAAAAGGCCATGGGATTTGAAGATTAGGAGATCAACTGTGATATCTAAGAATAATCGATAAGAATGAAAGACTAGACAAAAGGAGGCAGTAGGTGTGGACCACTATAGGTTTGGCATGGAAGGTAAAGAGAAAAAAATGGAGCCTAAAAAGGTAACATGGTCTGGGGAAAGCTTTTTGAGGGGCAAAGATTCCTTTAAAGTTTTTTTGAGAGATGTAATGATAACAAATAGAATGCAGCATATTAACTGATGATAGCTTACATGCAAAAGGTGACATAAGAGATCATCCAGGAAATGACTTCTCTCATACTTAGAAAATAGAAAAATACCTAGATTGCTAATGTTTTTGTGAATCACAGACACCCTTGACAGTCTGCTTATGACTACTAAATAATGGTTTCCAAAGAGGCAGAGGAACTAGAGATCAAATTGACCACATTTGCTGAATTATGGAGAAAGCAAGGGAGTTGATTTCATTGACTACATTAACAAAATTTGGCAAGTCCTCAAAGAGAGGTGAGTACCAGATCATCTTATTTGTCTCCTGAAGAACCTGTATATGGGTCAAGAAACAAGTTAGAACTGAACACTGAATAGCTGATTGGTTTAAGATTGGGAAAGGAGTACAACAAGTCTATATATTATCATTTTTATTTATTTAACTTATACGCAAAGAACATTATGTGAAATGTCAGGCTGGATGAATCAAAAACCAGAATAAAGGTTGCCAGGAAAAATATCAACAATCTCAGATATGCAGATGATACCACTCTAATGGTAGAAAGTGAAGAAGAGTTGAGAAACCACTTGATGTAGGTGATAGAGGGGAGTGTAAAAATTGATTTGAAGCTTGACATTAAAAAAACTACAAGGCCTGTATCCCAAAGAGATCATAAAAATGGGAAAAGGTCTCGCATGTACAAAAATATTTATAGCAGTTTTTTTTTGTGGTGGCCAAGAATTGGAAATTGAGGGAATGCTCATCAATTGCAGAATGGCTGAACAAATTGTGGTATATGAATGCAATGGAATACTATTATGCTATAAGAAAGGATGAACAGTTGGACTTCAGAAAAACCTGGAAAGACTTAGATGAACTGATGCTGAGTGAAATGAGCAGAACCAGGAGACCATTATACACAGTAACATCCACAGTGTATGAGGACTGTTTCTGATAGACTTAGCCCTTTATAGCAGTGCAAGAACCTAAAACATTCCCAATGGACTCTTGAGGCAAAGTGCCATCCACATCCAGAGAAAGAACACAGAATGAAGCAGACTCTTTTCTCCTGTGTTATGTTTTGGTTTGGTTTGGTTTTTCTCATGGCTTTTCCCTTTCATTTTAATTTTTCTATACAACACGACTAATGTGAAAATGGATTTTAATAAGACTGTAAGTGTAGAACCCATATAAGACTGCATGCCATCTTGGGGAGGGGAGAAGAGGAGAAAATTTAAAACTTATGGAAGTAATTGTTGCAAACTAAAAACAAATAAATTAAATAAAAAAACTACAATCATGACAAATGGTTTCAACACTTCCTGACAAACAGAGGGAAAAGCAAAGGAAGAAGTATCGTATTTTGTATTCGTGGGTTCAAAGATCACTGCAGATGGCAGCTGCAGCCATGAAATTAAAAGATACTTCCTCCTTGGAAGGAAAGTTGTGGGAATTCTGGACCACATACTAAAAAGCAGAACCATTACCTTGCCGATAAAAGTGCGTACAGCCAAAGCTATGGTTTTTTCAGTAGTAATGTATGACTGTGAGAGTTAAACTATAAGGAAAGTTGAGATAGTGCAGGATAGAAGGACCTGGTGTGCTATGGTCCATGGGGTCAACAGAGAGTCGGATGTGACTGAATGACCGAACAGCTAAATAATGTTTTTAAATGTATAAAATCAAATAGGATTACAAAGGAAACCAACTATGTTGAAATACACGTAGCAAAATATTAAATAAAACTAATTCATGGACTCCAGGTTAAGATTCGCTAACCTAGATGAAGGTTTCCACTGAATAGATGTTTTCAGGAGGATTTATTGAAGAGTACAAGGATTGCGTGGCATGAGAGGGTGTAGATGTGTGGCAATCTGTGCTAGAGGAGGGGGTACTCAAACTGATGAGATCACAGTCCCAGTGAAGGACTGAACCCTAGAAAGAAATCAAGGCACTAGTGGAAAGGGACAAATGGGGTTATAACTGATGAAAGAAAGTCCTAGAGAAAACAGTCAGTGTTGTTTATTCTGTGTATATCTATTTGTTATCATATTTATAAGTATTTTTTTTCCCAAGGGGAATATCTCTTCGATTACAATTGAAATCAGAGAGAACATGTGATTAAACATATTTTTGGTTAATAAAACTGTCAGTGAAGTATAAAAAGCAAAAGTGGCATCAGAGAGTTTATGGACTAACTAAATATGCAGAATAAGGCACATATTTTTGGATAGAGCTAATATGGGAATTTGTTTCATTCAAATATGTATATTTGTCACTAGGGCTTTGTTCCACCATCCCTGGTTTCTTTGCAGGGTGGGGGGGAGGAAGATATTGGAGAGAAAAAAATGCTTATTAACTTAAAAATTAAATCTTAAAAGTTACATCAAATTGAATATAAAATATGAATTCTAGACACTTTATATATTTGTGACCTTGGTATCTATGCCCCATGTAGACAGGAAAAAGATATTTTACATATATATATATATATATATATATATATATATATATATATACACACACATACATATATATCACTAGATTGCAATTCAAATTTTCAAACATTTGAAATTATGGAACATCTGTATTCTTTGTGCAAAACAAACAAACAAATGAAAATTAAATATGCTGACTATTTCTTACTTTCAAAAGGACTCTGGAATTTTTTATTTTAAAACTTAGTTTAAAAGCCACTAATTCAATGGATTTTAAAAAACTTACATTTTTCTTTCTATTATCGCCTAGAAAAATAGAATGCAAATATTTAACAAAGAACTTATTTTTTAAATAGGCTATGCAGTGAACATTCCATACAAATAATTGCTAGTTTTTTTAATTATAGAATTTAGCTTAATTGGATTCATAACTAGCTTTAGAATGCTTGCCAAGAAGTCAGAAAAGAGTTGTTAGTTCTTTTGGAAAAGTACCAGGTTTAAAGAATAGTAAAACAAAACTATTATTCATACTTTAACTGAAAGTTATAGGTGTCCATAATTAAGTCATATTAACACATTTGAAATATACTAAAGCATATTTCTGGAAGAAAAGTTATCTAAAAAGCAGGATTAAATTAAATGTGAGAAATTTTGGCTTAGAATGGAAAAACCAAAGATATGTAACTTACTATTTTTATTCTCTTAATTGAAAAACTCTTCATATCCTACCAATCCATGAAATATTACAATGCAAAATTCCAATGCTCACCCAAATGGAACACCAAGAGCACCAAGGGGAGTGACCAGCACAGTAGGAACTGCTGTATAAGCCAAGAAATTTCCAATCTGACCAAGAGCCACTGTTAAGAGAATCATAAAAATATATCTTGTAATCATTACATTAAGATGACCTTTAGCATAAAATAATTAATATTTGGATCAGGAATGAAGGCATAATGATACTAATTTTTTTTGTTTGAAAAAACTACTGATGTACATACTACAAAATACCCTACCCCAAAACTCTGGAGAATTATTATCAAACCATTAAATGATTAAAAATCTTTTAGCTTTGTAGCTAATATTAGAGCAATTCAGCATTGAAATAACTAGTTCTCAGTTACCTAATAGCACTGGCAATCCAAATAAAAACAAAGTATGAGTTACATTAGGGTATGGAAAATGAATTTTATGGAGCCTATGCCCTGAACTTATGTGATTAGGGTAAATAACAGATAATATTATATGTATTTCTTAGGTCCATGAGATAGACCTTGAAACCAATACTCTCTAAACGTCTTAAAAATATTCATGAAGCATATCTCTCAGGTTTGGAGCCCAAGTTGGTGTTGATACAATATACATTTCAATGCTCACTGAGAATTTATAATAATCCTTAAAGGAGAGAATTTCAATAAAAAAAGATATTTCATATTTCTTACCATAAAAAGCCCCACGTTAAAAATAAACCTCATAGAATCTGTTCAGTTTCTAACATGTTTTTCCTCTGAGGGATTTAAGGAACAGAATTTAAATTCTCATTTACCTATACAATCTATGATATAAATTACTGTACAGTATTTATTTTGATGAACAAAAGGGAATATTTCGATATATGAAATTCCACTTAATTCATGTGGTACCTAAGTGTTTCCTTGGTAATTTGAAAAAAAAGGATATTTAGGATGTAAGTGGCCTGAAACTACAGGCACATCTTGTGCATTGGGGAAAACTGACTCAGAAACAGGGTTTGAAGTGGAAGAAAAAGATAATGGAATGATTTTTTCCCTATTCCTTCCTCCCCATTCCCACCACTAGTTCTCTACATCTGTCCCCACTCTGCACCTCCCTGTCCTTTCTACCCTTACTTATCTCATTCCAAAAAAATAAAAAGAAGAAGAGAGAAGTAAGGAGGAAATAAGATTCAGAAGGTACTTCAAGTACCCAGAAGGAGTAGAATGAAATTAAATCCACCCAGAAAGAACCAGTGTGTCATTCCCCCAGGTCCCTAACTATGCTTGGAATGAATTTTTAAGAAAAATGGTTTTAAGAAAAAAGAAAAAAAGTCATTTTAAGACATACTTACTTGCAATTGTGCCAGACCACCAAACTATGTCTGTTAAGTAAGAAGTGCCTGTGAAACATCAAGAGGAGAAGAAAATATAGTCACAGATGGATTTCTGTAAAGTGAACACAACCTTATTTTTATGTAATGAGAAAAAGCAAGAAGTTCTTAATCACAAAATTGTGTTGGAAGGGATATCAGAGGTCACCTGAACAGGCATCTCTCCTCTACTGGAACATCTATTGATATTACATATATATATTCACCATATGTTCTATATAGTATATAAAATATGCTATGTAGATGATATATACTATATAGTCTTTATACTATAAACTATATAGTTTTTAATATATACATACTATCTATATAATATATATACACTATATGTTCTATGTGGTATATAAAGTGTGTTATATAGATGATATATACTGTGAACTATATATGCATATTTATCTATATCACAAATATACCATATTATTCTATATAGCATATAAAATATGCTATGCAGATGATATATACTATATGATCTATATTACATATAGACCACATAGTACATACACTATAAACTATAAATATACTATATATAGATTCTCCATTCCTCTCTCTACATACATATGAAACTACTGATGTGTACCTGAAAAACTGATCTAATCACTAAAATGATTAAAAATGTTTTAAGTTTTGTATTGATATTAAAGCATACACACCTATATGTAAAAATACATGCACACACTCAACTCTTCTCCCATCTCCCACGTTCGTTGATACCGTCATCTCAGACAACCATGCTTGAAATCTGGAAATCACCGATTCTTCCTTCTTCCTCATATAGAATTAGTTGCCATAGCCTGTCAATTCTCCATGGCTAATTTTTTTATCTTCTTCATTCTTTCCACTCTTATTTAGGTCCTCATCCTATCTCTTACCTAGATTACTGTAATTGCCCAATTCATCTCCTTGTTTTCAGTCTGTCGCCTTGATTCAATTAAAGAAGCATTTACTAAGCACTCACTCTGTGTAAGACACTGGTGCTAGATAGTGAAGACAAAAATGAAACAATTCTTGATCTCAAAAAGCTTATTTATCTTCAACATGTACACAAGTAAATACAAGGTATTATAGCAGAGAGAGAGGAATAAGGAGAGAGAATCATAACTAGGGGAGTGGATGTCAAGAAAGGCTTCTCAAAGGAAGTAGCCCCTGAGATACTCTTGATGATTGCTTCTCTTTTCCAATGATCAAGCATTTATTTATTTTTCCTTCCTATTTTTCCATCCTTGAAAAAAAAAAAGATAAAGAGAAACAAAACCCTTGTAACAAATATCCACAGTCAAAGAAAACAATTCCTGTAGTGGTCATATCCAGAAATGTGTCTCATTCTTCATATTGAATCCATCACCTCTCTGTCAGGAGGTGTGTGTGTGGGGGTGTGTTGGGGGGAGCAGCATTCTTTATCATTAATCAAAGTTCAGAATTATACATTTTACAATGTTGTGGCTTTTGTAAAAATTGCTCTCCAGGTTTTGGTGCTTTCAATGCAAGTGGGTATTCTAAGAAGCAGGTGAAGCATGTTAGATCCTTGAAGGCAGGGGTTTTTTGTTTTTGTTTTTTTGTCTTTGTATTCCTAAAACTTGGCAGTGTTTCAAATATAGTAAGAATGTAACTTCTTGTGAATTGATTATTAGATAATGATAGACTACAATATATCTCTAGGAAGAGGTTAAGTAAAAGAGAACATTCTAGGAATGGAAGGCTGTATGTGAAAAGACACAGAGGTAAAGTGATGTGTATGAGGAACAGTGAGTAGACCAATGTGACAAACAAAAGTACTGAAGAAAAATAACTTGAATGTAAAATAAAATTAGAATGACAGCTAATGGGTCAATGAAAGGCTTCATGAAGAAGCTGACAAGCTCAGTAATATGGAAATTCAGATTCTAACAGTGGGAAATGAGGAAGCAGTGCATTCAAAGCTTGGGGTACAGCATATTTGAAGTCAAAGAGATGGGAGATGGAGCACCATCCCAAATGATAAGTATTCCGGTAGGACTGGGCAGAATTTTTAAAATAGAGTAAATTGCAGGAAAGTAATGGACCAAGTTGTGAAGAGCTTTGAATGACAAACTCAAATCATATTTGATTCCTGATCCCCACCCCAACCCAAGCCAGTGAAATAGAAGCAGGTAGATGATGCAGGTCCAGACCAGCCCATGCAAGAGAGAGCAACTGTATCACTGCCTTCCCAGGACTCCAGCCTTCCCAGTGAGCTCCAGAAGAGAAGGGTGACTGAGGGTGATGATGATGAGAGTTAGAATTTATCTAGCACTTACTAAATACTAGGCTCTGTACTTTATAATGATTATCTCATTTGATGCTTTCTGTCACCTGTTTATCCCTAATTTATAGACAAGGAAACTGAGGTAGAGGTGAAGTGATTTTTGAACCCGGAACTTCCTTACCCCAGACCCAACACTCTATTCACTGCACCTTCTGGCCCCTGCCCTAGCCTAGTAACAACATCCACTGGAGGCTTCAGGCATTTTTACTCCACCACACGTTATTACCCCAGTGGCTAACCAATTCCCTCCGGCTGTTTTCTCTCAATTGCTGGATTACTTAATCATCAGGAGTAAAAAACTGTCAACTCCCATCTCTTGTTCTCTAATTCTCAGTCTTTTTAATCCTTCCCCACCCCATCCTTCTAAAAGGATCTGTATGCCCCTATTGCAACACCTTTTCCCCTTGGCTAGAGTTCCGTCTTTGCTCCTTTCCACAACTGTAGTTTTCACTTTTCCTTAAAGGACAGCTATCAGAGAGCAGTAAAGAGTTGACTTTGAAGCAGAAGACCTGAGTTCAAGTTCTGTCATATACTAGTTATGGGACCAGGGCAAAATCATTCCAGCTCGTAGTGCTCCATGTAACTCTACAATACTTTAAAGTATTAGTTGCTCAGAAAGTATCTTACTTGTATTCGGGGAGGGGTTCCTCAAGGAGGGGGAGAGGGCTCCCAGGACCAATGAAACCATAGGTCCAGTCCTGTGGTCACCCCTATCCCTGTGTTTATTCTGTCCATTATTATTAAGATCATTAATAATATAATTATTCTGTACATTCTATATGTTCTCCTAAATTTTTCCCTTTTTGAGAGTAATTAAAAGAATTGTGTGATTTTCCTCACTGCCTTCTTCCTGTTCAACTTTGAGCCCAGTTCACAGTCCATAAAGAGGCATCTTCAAGGAGAGGTTTGGAATATGAAACAGAAGGATAAGAGGAAAATTTAATATTACTAGTGCGTGTCTTACTTCTTTGTGTTCCCAAACTGAAGATTTTACATAACCAACTCTAAGGAATTTCACAAGTTAAATGGGGTATAACAACGTTATTTGAAACAATACTCCAAAAAACACCTATCAGGGACAAGGTCAAAAGGGAATAGAATAAATGGGGGGCATGATAGGATGGAGGGAAATACAGTTAGTCTTTCACAACATAACTATTATGGAAGTCTTTTGCAAAACTACACATATGTAGCCTATATTAAATTGCTTGCCTTCTCGGTGGAGATGGGTGGGGAGGGAGGAAGGGAGAGAAGTTGGAACTCAAAGTTTTAGGAACGAATGTTGAGAATTGTTTTTGTGTACGTCTGAGAAATAAGAAATACAGGTAATGGGGTATAGAAATCTATCTTGCCCTACAAGAAAAGAGAGAAGATGGGGAATAAGGGAAGGGAGGGATGTGATAGAAGGGAGGGTAGATTGGGGGAAGGGGTAAATCAGAAGGCATGGTGTTTTGGGGTGGGGGAAGGGGAGAGATGAGGAGAAAATTTGGAACCCAAAATGTTGCAGAAATGAATGTGGAGAACTAAAAATAAATAAACATATTTTAAAAAAACAAAACACCTATCACTGGAAGACCAACGGAAGATTCTTCATTTAAATAGACCTTTTCAGGTTCAGGCAGTGAAGCTGAATGTGCTATCTTCCTGTCTAATTCGTAACTTACTGACAGAAAAACCTAGAGTTAGAACTGAGCAGAAACACTGACCCACACATTGCCCGCTGAAAACCACAAAACCCAGATAAAGTAGTGAGAGCTTTACTAGATTCTCCCTCCAAACACAAGTGCTCTAGATATGATTTTGTACCTCGCTGCAGCTCAGTGAATAGATCACTCACTTTTCCCCACAAAACTATCTCCTTTTTGCTACTGTTCTATTTCTGCCAAGGACACTAACATTCTTGCAAAGCATTCAAATGAACTCAATTTATTTAATAAGTACCCACTGTATGTTATGTACTTGGGGTACAAAGATGAAAAACAGCAAAGTACTTGCTTTGAACTAGCCAAGTAGGAGACTCAGGGTCAATATCTTGGCAAGGTTTGTGACCTTTTCTCCTCAATTTCTTACAGAGAAGTCCTGCATTTTATTCTAGTTTCCTTTGGAAGGTCTCATATAGTACTTCCCCATCTGTGTGTGTGTGTGTGTGTGTGTGTGTGTGTGTATGTGTGTGTATGTGTATGTGTGTATATGGGGAAAATATGCCACCATCATTTCCCGATATACTCTTTCTGACCCCTTCTCCAAACCCACCTTTATGACAAATGAATCCAATCAAATGAACTGTCATAGTAACCAGTTTGCCACCATATGCTCACCACATTTAGCATAGAGGGGAGAAAAATATGTTCTCTTGATCACTGCACTGAAGGTGAGTTTAGTGACTTAAATGTAATTTACATTTACATCATTACATCTCAACTTAAGGATCACAGTCCCAGGCACCAGCTCCTTCACCTCCAAAATCGGAGCCTCCAACAACCAACTGTCTCCAAGCAGCACAATCTGTCCCTGAGTGCAAGACTCAGGAACCTGATCTCTTCTAGAGGAGGATTTGATGAACTTGGCTCAATCTCCCTTCTTCTCTAACACTATGTATTGATAATGCATTCTTTGCTTATTGTTAATGTAATTTTGCTTCTTAATGGGAAGATCTTTCCCATCCATTAATAGGTCCATGTGACCTGCTTATGTCATATGGATGCCTGGATCCTATGAGTCTAAGTCACATGGAACAGGAAGGGGTGGAGCAGGAAGAGGCAGAGCTAGAGCCAGACAGAGAGCAATCAGAGCTGGGAAATGCAGCTGGTTAGCATGGACGAGAGACCTTTTTGTGATTTGTTTAAGGGAGATGGTTTGTGGGAAGGCCCTAGCAGGGGGAAGGCTGGGGATAGTGTTGCCCTCTGCGTTGTTACTGTGTATAAATGTCTTTGTTACTATTACAGATTTGGCTTTCTGGTTTCTGAATAAATGTTTTGGTTCTGTCTTTCATGTGGAGAGTCTGTTATATTTTGTGAATCAGAATTGCACCAGCATATTCATGGCTACCCTGGGTGCTGTGAATATCACATCGGCGCTACAAGCTAAAAGAAAATGGATACCCACTGTCATTCATAAGATAGTCATCCTTTCTCATACAGTTTTCACCTTTTCTCCTTTTCCCCCTATTCTTCAAAACCTTGGTCCTGAATAGGAGTGTCAGCATGTTCCTCTTTATCACTTAGCAACCTTTCTTCCTGGTGGCAATTATCAAATGGTCCCTAAATTATATCCTTCCTCAAGGAGGTTAATTCTTGGCTCTCATTCTTCCCCTCCACCCTAACCTCTGCTCTGATACCAGGGCATTTAATGTATATGTTGATTTTTCTTAAAACACTTTGACCTCCTACTTTCTTAATGTTTTCCACACCCATTAGCTATGCCTTCAGTCTATATAAGACACACAAACATAGGGCCACACCCTTAATTTTATCATCACCCCAAAATGTTTAACTCCTACCAACAGGAACTATGAAACTACTTTCTCCAGCTTCTCAGGCGAAATCAAACCCAGGGTTACTCAAATGCCTCCTCTTCTTATTACATACCGTAGGAGGGTATACAGGGAGTCACCTACTCGGTGGTGCTCATTGGGACCACTGCAAATTTATGTTATCAAATCTCAACACTCAAAAGTAAATTACCTAATTGATTTTTTATTATACCCTCCTCAACTGATGTTCCAAAGTTCTTTTCTAAGCTTCACATGTATGGTAGGACTAAGATTCCTCCATTTCCTACAAAGGGATTAGTTTTTGCTAAAAAGCAACAAAACTGTCTCTGGGACTTGATTGGACCCTTCCTCCATTGATACCCTTCCTGGTCACCTAAGGGCATAAAAAATTTCACCCACATGCAAAGGAAGACCCTATGTCTTGGTGTATTTCTCAAGATGGGGGTGAGACATTATGTCCTTTACCATGTTGTTACTGAGTCATCCAGTCATTTCTAAGTCTTCTTGACCCTGTTAAACCATACTGTACATGAGATTTTCTTAGCAAAGATACTGGAGTAGTTTGCCATTTCCTTCTCCAGTGGATTAAGACAAACATACATTAAGTGACTTGCCCAGGGTCATATATCTAGTAAGTTTCTGAGACCAGATTTAAGCTCAGGTCTTCCTGACTCTGGGCCTACCACTCTATCCATTTAATCATCTCTTTCTGTCCTTTACCATATCCTTCCCTAATGAGCAGACTAATTTCCATATAGAGATGAGGGTGTCTGTTTGCCAAGAAGCTAAGTGCCACTGTATCCTTGCTGTGTTAGGACAAAGCAAACCTGCTGCCAGCCTGATCTCCCAAATGCAATGTGGAGAACCTCTGGTATGAAGAGGAGCAAGCTTCCCTTTGACTCGGGTCTTCCATCTCCTGTCATGTCCATCCTAAAGGGAAGAGTTGGTGGGGATATGACTCTAGAGCCAAACTCCAGACTCCTTTCCCTTTGGGAATAGGAGAGGTGCCTTCTACTCACTGATGAACATTTCCAATCACATCCTACACATCCCAAAGATTCTAAATAAACCCTTGTAACCCCATTCTCCTCTTTTCCTCATCTCGACACCCTGGTGAGCCAATTCAATTCCTCTTCTTTTGCATGCCTGGCCCTCTCATCATTTTGCTGAGTGTGTCCTGCTAAATTTCAGCCTTGGATCACTCCCACCATTCACTGCCTTTGCTCCTCTACCTGTGCTGCTGAAAGAAAGTGGAGAAAGTCATGTCTACTGTCCTGAGTCCATTACAAATATAAGTTGCACAACCTCAAAAGGGCTCTCTGCTGCTAGACAGTTCTACTATACCTGCATTTTCAATTCACTATCCCTCTCTCCCCTGAAACTCTCTCAAACTTTTTCATCATCCCTCCTCAAATCTTCCATCATTCCCCTCCCCCACTCTCTCAGCTGACAAACTTGCCTAATGTTTTATAGAAAAAATTGAGGCCATTCACCATAAGCTCCTCCTTCTCCCCTTTACCTTTTTTTCACATAACTCATAAATGCCTTCTGCAACTATTTCCTCCTTCATCCTTGTCTCACAAGATGAAGTAGCTTTATTCGTTACCAGTGCTAATTCCTTGCCCTGCTCAAGAGATTCCATTCCATCCAATCTCCTTCAGAAGATTGTTCCCTCCATGTTAAATACTATTTTATTTTTTCCAACTATATGTAAAGACAATTTTTAACATTTATTTTTTAAATAAAATTTTGAGTTCCAAATATGCTCCCTCTCTCCTCCCCAAGACTGTTTGATAGGTTATATGTACAATCATATAAAGTATATTTCCATATTAATCATGCTGTCTGTCACTTATTTTAGATCTTTTTCTGTTTACTAGATCATTCCTGACCACAAACATGCCCATGTCTCTGCCAACCTGAAAAAATCCTCCCATAATCCTTCCACTTTTCCTAACTACTGTCCTATATTTCTTCGCCCTTTGTGGCTAAATTTCTTTAAAAGGCCATCTACAATAAGTGCCTCCATTTCTTTCCTTTCACTCTCTTCTTAACATTTTACAATCCACTTTCTGGCCTTATAATTACACTGAAACCTCTCTCTCCAAAGTTATTGATGATTTTTTAGTTGTCACATCCAATGGCTTTTTCTCAGTCCTCACTCTCTCAATCTCCCTGCAGCCTTTGTCAGCACTGATCGCCCTCACCTCCTTGATACTTTCTTCTCATGTTTTCAGGACACTACTCTCCTTTAGTTATTGTCTTACCTATCTGACTGCTTCTCAATATCCTTTACTGGATCCTTGTCCAGAGCATACTCTGTAACTGCAGGGGGCCCACAAGGTGCTACTTTACTTGGTCATACTTTACTGACACTTTACATCAGCCTCCATGGATTAAATGACTGATCATTTTTATGCTGACAGTTCTCAAATATACCCATCCTGCCCTACCCTCTCTGCTGATCTCCAATTTCATATCTCCAATTCCCTTTCATACATCTCAAAGTAGATGTCCAGTAGACA
The DNA here is from genome assembly GCA_023548195.1 of Bettongia penicillata ogilbyi. Lineage (NCBI taxonomy): Eukaryota > Metazoa > Chordata > Mammalia > Diprotodontia > Potoroidae > Bettongia > Bettongia penicillata. The sequence goes on along the minus strand of JAJHZJ010000205.1, from coordinate 2,061,225 downwards.
TCTTAAATCTGTCCAAAACCAAACTCATTACCTTTCCCCTAAACTCTCTACCTGACCTAACTTCCCTATTACTGTTGAGAATAACACTATCCTTCCAGTCCCTCTGGCTCAAAACCTAGGTATCATCCTTGACTACTCACTATCTCTTATAGCCCATATTCAATCTGTTCAGAAGGTCTGTTGATTTCACCTTTGCTACATCTCTCAAATACACCTCTTTCTCTCCTCTGACACCATCATCATTTTGGTGTAGGTTCCCATCCCCTCCTCCCCTGGACTACTGCAATAGCCTGCTGGTGAGTCTGCCTGCCTCAAGCCTCTCCCCACTCCTATCCATCCTCTTTTCAGTCACCAAAGTGATTTTCCTAAAGGGCGGGTCCAATCATACCACTCCCCTACTCAATACACTCCATCACCTCTCTATCATTTCCAGGATCAAATACAAAATTCTCTGTTTGATATTCAAAGGCTTTCATAACCTAGCCCTCTTCTAATTCTCCACTCTTCTTATACCTTACCCAATCCATGTAGTCTTCAGTCCAGTGTCACTGGCCTCCTGGCTGTTCCATGAATGAGACACTCCATCGCTCGACTCCAGACATTTTTTTCTGACTGTCCTCCAGGCTTGGAATTCATGCCTCTTTATCTCTTCCTACTGGCTCTCCTGACTTCCTTTAAGTCCCATCTTCTACTGGAAACCTTTCTCAACCCCCATTAATTCTACTATCCTCCCTCTCTTAATTATTTCCTATTTATCCAATACATGGCTTATTTGTACATATTCATTCTCCCCCATTATATTGTGAACCCCTTGAGATCAGGGAATGTCTTTTGCCTCTTTTTTGTATCCCCAGAACTTAACACAATGCCTGGCACACAGTAGACACCCAGTAAGCCTATACTGATTGACTGAATGGTTCAATGATTTCCAAGACCCTCATTTCATTCCAACAAAAAACCTGAACTAAGAGGAAGCTGGTGGCAGAGCTGCCTCCAGCACATCTCTCTCCTCTTTCAACAGAGGCCCTAGCCTCACAATTTACTGTTTAAAGAGAGGCCTGACAGCCCACTCTTCTCCCTAACTCGAAATTCCTTGACATCCTCCCCCATTTTTCTCTTTCACTTGCCTCTTAGGAGGACGTAGCCTTTTTCTTCACCAAGTTCAACCAACTCCTCAATGTACACCCTTAATCCCATCCCCACACCTGTACTTCAGGTGATAAGGAAGCCAAACTAAAAAAGATGCAGCCTCCCTGTCCCCTTAAAGGAAATGTACCCATCCTACACAAAACTGGTGTTATTTCGATTATAATTGGGAAGATTTAAAAGAATGGTAATAAACTCTAAAAGAAATAGGGATCACTAAACCATATATGAGAATTCCTGCTATTCACACATTGACTTAGAAAATCAAATATTAACATTATCTGCATTGAAAGTATAATAACTTTCATTTTGCCAAATATTTGCCAATCACATTTTAATCTGGTTCTGACATGTCACAGACTTTCCTGGCTTAATTTTCTAATCAGTAAAATGGGTCTAAATTATATTTACAGGTATTTTCACAAACCTTAAAAGAGTATTTAAATATTCGTTGCTATTGTTATTAATTAGTATGTCCACAGCAACAACAAATGATGAGAAATTTGAGACTTAGAGAGGTTAAATTATTTGCTTTCTTAGTATCTGGAGAAACAAAGGCCCTTTTCACCCAGGAATCTTTTCACCTCAGATCTACCTGCCCGGAGGTGTTAGATTAAAACTTCCCTCGAAGTCACTTTGAATACTGACTTGATGGCATGCCTCTGTCCACATATTGCTGCCTCTACATGTATGCTACCCTGCTGAGTTTCCTTAATCTCAGTCTATCCAAGACTATTTCCTTCTTAACCTGCTGACCAGTTTTCCTTGTCTAAATTGGCTCTTCCTATTCTCGGTTGTTTTTAAAACTTCCTCCACTACCACCCTAACTCTGAAATCCTAAGCCCTCCTCTCTAAGCCACACTCTCCTCTCGGACAATATTAAAATAGAATCATGAGTAGGATCTGTACCATATGGTCAAAGATCTCTCTGCTCTGGTCAGTCTCTCTATCCCCCATGCTGGAATGCTCTCCCTCATCCATTCCAATGACTGACCTCTCTGGTTTCCTTTAAGTTCCAACTAAAATCCCACCTTCCCTCCGTTTATTATTTCCTATTTATCCCATATTTAGCTTATTTTGTATACATTTGTTTTTATGTTGTCATTAGATTATAAGTTTCTTGATAGGACTGCTAGATGGTGCAATGGAGAAAGCATCGGGCTTGCAGTCAGGAAGACTCATTTTCCTGAGTTCAAATCCAGTCTCATATCCTTACTAAATTGTGTGACCCTGGGCAAGTAACTTAATCCTATCGGCCTCATTTTCCTCATCTGTAAAATTAGCTGGAGAAGGAAATGGCAAACCATTCCAGCAAATTTGCTAAGCAAACCTCAAACAGGGTTACAAAGGCTGGAACACGACTGAAGAAAAAAATGGAAGACTGAACAATAAGCTTCTTGAAAGCAGGGATGGTTTTTTGCTTCTTTTCCTATTCCCAGGGCTAAGTCCAATGCCTGGTACAATGCTTAATGAATGATTACTTAGGTTAAGTTGTTGTCCTTAGTTCTCAAAGGACCAAAATGACATCACTAGGCTACAGTCAAGTTTCAACACGTGGGACTGTGGCTGATGAGTCCAACGTGAGCTCTGAATGCTCTACCGCAGGTTGGGCACAAATAGTGAACATCTGTGCATCCCGCATTTCCTTTGAGCTGCCTCGATTCTTCTTTGCTCATAAATCTCAGTACCTTCTCTGATGTGGGCATGCCACGCTGAGCAGTCCTGTGCCAGGGTCTCCTATGCCACACAATCAATTCCAAATGTTACTCACCGATTGTTAGATGGGTCTTCAGACGCCATCTAGTCCAACTCCCTCATTTTATGGATAGGGAAATTGAGGTTAAGTGGGTGCCCAGTGTCACATAAATGGAGAGCACCAGAGACAGCAAGTTTTCTGCTAGACCAAGTTGCCTCCATCAAATGTAGTTCCAGGTTAGTACTTCTGCTTTCAGTCTGACCGGAGGCATTTGTGTATGTATTTATATGTGTGTGTGTAATTTTTTTTGCCATTTTGAAAAAAAATCTATTTTTTAAAAAATGCATTTATAGTCTGTCCCTCCCACAGTCTCACTCTATATTGAATCAAAAAACCAACAAAACCCTCATGAATACTCGCAGTCCAGTAAAACAAATGTTCACATTGAGCATGCCTGAAAATTGTGTCTCTGTATTTAAATTCATCAGCTCTCTGGCAGAAGGTGAGAAGCATTTTTCACCTTCAGTCTTATGGTCTTGTGGTTCATGATTGCATTGATCAGAGTTCTAATGTCTTCCAAAGTTGTTTTTTTTTTCTATACCTTTGTTGTTATTGTGTAAGTCGTTCTTCAGCTCTAGTCACTTTGTTCTGTATCAGTTCACAGAGGTTTTCCCCAAACTGGATTTACTCACCAATCAACATAGTATATTAATATTTGAGATGGGTTTTTTTTTAATGTCTTATACAGACACCATCTGTAAACACTGGCAGCTTTAAATTTGTGATGCTGCAATGCTGTGATTTTGCCATATTACCTTTCAACTTACCCCAATTCCCCAACTGGAATGCTAGCTCATGGTTCTGTTTGTCCCCTCTGTTGGGAAATCTTGGGAAACTAAGCTAAATTTGAGCATAGCAGTCTGAACTGTGAAACAAAGAAGGGTTTGTAGAAAACACAAAAGAGATTTGTAGAAATCATGATACCAATTCCCAGTAATGTTGGCACACATAAATTTTATGCCTAAACATCTAATATTTAGCTATAAATCTATGTATGAAAACTTTGCTTGTAATATGTATTTTCTATTCTGCATATACACAAATATATCTGGGATTTACCCTAATTCTAATGATTATAGGATTAAAAAAAGATTCCCCACTCTGACATAGTGAGACCAGTAACAAAAGAAGTGTCTGCTTATACCAAAGAGTGGAGAATGAGAGACTCTGTGTCCTTTATGGATTAATACTTTTCCTTCAAAAAGGTTTTACAAGTTACATAGTCTTAGCTGAATATTTAATGAAAAGTTAAAAAAGAAAGAACTTGCTTCCTGATGTTAATATAGCTAAATGTATACTGTAAATATTAGCACTGGTTTGCAGATACAAGGTATTCCACAATTAATGGATTATTTTGAAAGTCTGTTTACTAGTTGGTTGTATGGAGCACAGGGCAGCTAGGTGGCACAGTGGATAGAGGGCCCAACCTGGAGTCAGGAAGACTCATCTTCCTGAATTCCAATGAGGCCTCAAACACTTATTAGCTGTGTGATTCACTTCACTCTGCTTGCCTCAGTTTCCTCATCTGTATAATGAGCTGGAGAAGGGAATGGCAAACCACTCCAGAATCTCTGCCAAGAAAATCCCAAATGGGGTCATGAAGAGTCAAACATAACTGAAAGTGACTGAACAACTGAAGGAACTCAGAACTCATCTCCCCTCCCCAAATAGAATATTATATGTGGTGATTAGGCTCTCAGGTCAATTCGCAAAATCCTATTTTACCCCTATTGTGAACAAACTACTGAAATTTTTTTAAAAAAATTTTAACCAGACCTGTGATTTCATAGGTTTACAGAGGCCTGGGGAAAACTTCCTCAACCAATAGAGATCTATTAGCCTGCGTACGCAGAATCATAAAGCCTGCGTCAGAAGTATAAAGAATTAAAGTGTTTTGACCTAAAAGGAAGACTTTCTAGTCTCTCAGAATGAATGTAAAATGGGGGTCCAATTTATAAGTCTTGGTTGAAGGGATGAGAAATATAAAGTATTCAAAAGCAAGACTCACTTTTTAAAAATTGCATTTAATTGTTTTTAAAAAACAAAGATCCATCTTTTCTTCCCATTTTTGCATCCTCTTCCCCCAATTTAGAAAACAAGAAAAACAAAATCCTTTGTTACAAACACATATAATCAAACAAAACAAATTGCCACATTTTTTTGTAGTTTGTTTCAGTAATGTCTAACGTTTTATGACTCTATTTGGGGTTTTCTTGGCAAAGTGCCGTTTTCTTCTCCAGCTCTTATTTTCCACACACTATTATCTCTTTATGGAAAGATGATCCACCAGGGCAGGGTGAAGCATTTGGAATCCTCCAACCCCTTGACAAAGAACAGCTGACACCAAGATCTCTTAGCATTGGATAAAGATCAGATAGTATTAGATCTAGCAGCAGCCTTGGATACCGTTACTGTCCAGTTGCTTACTGATAAGTTGGAAATTCCTACCAGGGACCAATTAATTCCATTTCAGAGATTCCAGTCTTTCCTTTAAGTAAAGACCTCTAATTAATTGCACTAAGGCTTTATCCTATAATATCCAGAAATGTCCTCCTGGGTTACTCTTCTTGCTCCATGACCTGTTCCTTGTTTTTTTTTTAAGACAGGACTTGTGATTTCACTGGTGTAGGGAGCATCTTCCACCAAGGCACTAGGCTACTCACCAGTAATGTGTGGTCTTAGAGAGTTGCTTTGTAATACTGAGAGGTTAAATCATTTGCACTGGGCCATATAGTCAAATGGAGTCCTGAAGAGTCAGAGAGTACTGAAATGACTGAACAAGAGTAAAAACAAAACACAGCCAGTAAATTCAAAAATAGGACTTGAACCCAGATCTTTCCAATTCCAGTCAGCGGTCTATCCATGCTGCCTCTTACTTATTTTACAGTACACCCAATACCTCTACCCTTATTATTTGTCTCAACCACATCACTCAAAACCTCAGTTAAAAAGATCCAATTATCCTTCCACATTGAACGATCATGTACATTGGTGTTTAGTCCTGTCCACTATGACTCTTCATGGCCCCATTTTGGGGTTTTCTTGGCAAAGATACTGTAGTGGTTTGCCATTTCCTTCTCCATCTCATTTTACAGATGAGAAAACTGAGGCAAACAGGGTTAAGTGATTTGCTCAGGTCTGAAGTGTCTGAGGTTGGATTTGAACTCAGGTAGACGAACCTTTCTGACGCCAGACCCAGCACTGCACCCCCTAGCTTCCTGGTACTATCATTATATTGTACTATCTAGGTAAAAGGGTTAAATTCTTAACATCCATGTTTCAGGTAAAAGTTTAAAACTCATAATAACTATCATCGTCACAGTGGAGTCCATGCCTAGTTTTAGGAAATGAAGAATATTACTGCACTTCTGAGTAACTGACAACATTTACAATGGAGGGATCTCAATTCCAGAACTCATTTTTGGTAAAGCTAAGGGTCTCTTACTCTAAGTATGCTGCGGAGGGGTAATTTTTTTTTCAAAAGGGGATATATGAAAAAGCCAATGTCTTATTATTCAGGGGCTGATTATTTACTCATACTTTTTTTTCTCATTACCTTAAACATCAGGGTATATGTAGGAAACTGAAAATAAATAAATAAAATTACCACCAACTTTACTCATCCTTAGAATTGGCCAAAAAAAAAAACAAACTGATTCTGAAACTTGATAAGAAGACTTGTTTGAATTAATCTGCCTGTTTTAAATCTTATGTTCTCTCTTCTCTATTAATACAAATATCAAAATTGCTTTAAGCTAACGAGTTTTAGGTGATATATGTTCACCTGAATGGAGTAATATTCTAGAAGTCGGTACACTTCTTGTACAACACATGATGTCTTAAAATTAATAAATGTGTGTGTGGTTGTTTTTAAATTCTGGACTGTATAGCTATGGGAAAAATATGCAGCTGGTCAGTTTCAAGTCATATCTAAAATCCTTGCCATCACTAACATAAACAAAATTAATAGACAGATATCATACAAAGAAGACATTACGGATAATGAAAGAATGAAAAGAGATGGAACCTTACCTTAGAGCCACCTAATCCAAACCCATGATTTTATTGACAAGAAAAATGAAACAGGAATTGGATAATTTGTGCAGGCTCACAATAGTAGTTGATGGCAGACCCTGTCTCTTAACTCCAAATTCAGCATTGTTTCCATTGCTCCAAACTGCTGATACATGACTGTGAGCTACAGCTACTGGTTTCCACATTCAGCTTTTTCCATCTCTATTTGTAAACAGGATGAAATCTTTTCACTTTGATATAGAACTGTTCACTCTAACCAAGAAAGCCTCTGTTTCTGCCTAGAGTACTACTGTCAAATATATTTATGTATTTAAATGTATTTAAAGATCTCAAAGAAGGCATTCATGGGCCATAATTCTAGAAACTAAGAATAGTACACTTACATTCTAGATTCTGACTAATCAAACTAATTTAATTACTTTTGCAACTCATGACTTTGAGATAATTATCTTTCCTAGGCATTTTGTAAAATCTGCTTAGAATACTGTTACTAATTCCATAAACTGCCAAAGGCACAGAAGGGAAAAAAAAAAAACCCACTTGACTCTTGGTCAATTTCTGTATGGAACTTCTTTTAGATCTGAAAGCCTTGGCTTTCTCTTTAGCACTGTGAGTGATGCTGGCAAAGAACTGTGAATCTCTTCTTTTGGGGTTTGATCATGGTTTTAGAGTTTTTATTTTCGTTTTAGCCCAGAGGAAAATGCAATGGATTTGTGAGGTTTTTTAAAATTATAAACAAGCCACTAAGAATCACAGAATGTTAGTGTTGGAAAGGGTAATAAAGACTAGTTCAACCTATACCTGAAAGACTTCCCACTATAATAATCAATCAATAAGCATTTATTAACTACCGGCTGTGTGCCCACAGTGTGCTAAGCATTGGGGATATAAAAAGAAGCAAAAGGTAGTCTCTGCCCTCAAGGAATTTACAATCTAAAGCAGGTGACTTAAAGCAAACAAATATATACAAATCAAGCTACATTCAGGATAATGAGAAAGTAATTAACAGAGGGAATAAAAACCCAACACATGACTGCCAAGTCTCTGCTGGAAGACCTCTAACCAAAGGGAACTCTCTACTTCTTCAGGTAACCTATTGTACCTCTGGCCATCCCTAATAGTAAGGAAGTTTTTCTTGGCATTAAGTCTAAATTTTTGTTTTTGTGACTTCTGCCCATCAGTCCTGGTTCTACTTTCTGGGGTCAAACAGAGTAAGTCTAATCTTTCTGCCACAGGACAGACAGCTATCATGTCTTTAAATATTTCCAGTTCCTTCAAATAATCCTCATATAACATGGCCGTAAGGCTCTTCACATGCTTAGAACTGAACATAATACTCTAGACTTGTGGCCTGACCAGAGTACTGTAGAATCTCATCTCTTTATTCTTGGAAACATACTTCTCAATGCATCCAATGATTACATTAGTTTTTTTTTGGTTTGTTGCTTGTTCAGTCATGTCTTGATTCTTTGTGACCCCTTTTGGGGTTTTCTTGGCAGACATACTGGAGTGGTTTGCTACTCTTTCTCTAGCTCACTTTACAGATGAAGAAACTGAGGCAAATAGGGTTGAGTGACTTACCTAGGGTCACATAGCTTAGAAGTGTCTGAGGATGGATTTGAACTCATGATGATGAATCTTCCTAACTCCAGACTCTATTCACTTTACCATATAGCTGCCTTTCTTTTGGCTACCACATCACAGTGCTGACTCATATTGAGCTTTCAGACCACCAAAGCCTTCAGAGTTTTTTCAAATAAATTTCCAAGTTTTCCCCATATTGTACTTTGAAATTGGTTTTTTGGACTTAAGGGTTAGACTTTACATTTATCTCTACTGAATTTTATAGTTTTCAATTTAGCCCACTACTTGAACCTGTCAAGGACTTTTACAGAGCCTGACTCATTCAATAAAATAACCATCTCTCCCAGTTATATATCATCAGCAAATTTAATAAGCAAAAAAGCTACACCTTGATTCATGTCATTGATAAAAAATGCAGCAGACAGAGCTAAAAAATGGCAGCCTGGTGAGCAACGGGTAAAGAAATATGTTCTGGTGGGTTTCAGGAAAGGATGAAGTGATTCAGTAATAAGGTAGAAGAAGTTCATTCTGGAGCACAACCTTCAACCCCTGGACTCATACTTAATGAAGCAAGATAGGTAGACACCCACTTCTCAAATACAATCTGTTATTTTTTCCTCCTATTACCACTACTCTTATAATGGGCATTGTACATGATTGTTCTCAGGAAAATCTGAGCCTCTTTCCCATGGTTTTCTCTTGGGCTTCCCACTAATGTAGAGGTAGAAAAATGTGTCAAGAAAGCAGTTTTTATTTTCACAAAATTCTCCTGGGGATTACTCAACAGCCTGGCCCATGAGCAGCATGTCAATTGCTTGCTTAAGTTTTGGTAAATCACATTAAAGTCCTATTCTAATGTCATATTGGGTTTTGGAGGTGACTCTGGGTTCTCCAGAATCCAAATCCAGCAGTAGACTGCATAACTGTTATTTCAGAACTAGATTAGGTAAGAGGTTCATCATCAGAAGCTTGGGCACTAGGGGATGGATTTTATTGGCCACAGAAGCCTACAAAGGCAGTGATAGATTACAATCTACATCCATGTAAGAAGTAAGCACCCCAATGAAATAGCTGATCCTCCGAGTATTAAATATTAAAAGAGGTGGATTTCATTAACTCAGGACAGGTCTAGCCCAGGCTTCCCTTTAAAGTGGATAGAAGACTATGGTAATTATAATAGCTAATCTTTATAAAGTTCTTCAAAGTTTGCAAAGCAAGTTTTTTACATATAGTGTCTCCTTTCATCCTTATAGCAACCCTGTGAATAAGATCTTAGTATTACAATTCTCATTTTAAAGACGAACAAACCAAGGCTAAGAAACACTGACTTGCCCAAGATCTATCAGCATTCAAATCTTAATTTTCCCAAGTCCAACACCTTATCCACTATACCATCTACCTGTCTAGGTGGAGTACATATATAAAGTAATGTTTCCATCAGTAATGGTGGAGTGGAACTGATACAAATAGGAGACTGACCAAGAGCTAAGCTTGAGCCAAAAGGTTTAGACTGCTAGTCTACAAAATTAATGGGAACCAGGCATAGGGAAAAGGAGAGTCTGATCTGCAACTCCCAAGGTTAATTTATGGTCCTGAACTATAACGTCAAACTATAGGATAGAAAGTACTGGTAATATCAGTGCCATTTTTCCAGATGTTCAGGGAATAGGGGTGACAAGGTTAACATCAGCAAAAGAGTTGATTTTCAGGAGAGGAAGGGACTGAGTTGACAGGTTTGCCTATAATTCACCAGCCTTAGAGTTCAATGGCCATATTCTTTAATATTTTTACAGTGAGCTGAATGTTTCTAATCAGGATCTAATCAGTACTCTGTCAATAGTGCCTCCCTTTCCTAGTGTTTAAGTAACACTAAGATGTTGCTAATCATTTCATCTAATTAATTAAAAGTTTGGAGGCTGACTATAAGAGATAAAAATAAATTTAAAAGTCTACTAACAGCCCCAAGTAATTTTGCACAATCCAGCTTTAAGTAAAAGTTTCAAAGTCAATTACATTTCTTTAATGTGAAAGTAACTAAAACTCTGAAAGTGAAAATGGTACTTACTTTGGAGGGGATGGAACTTTAAGCCCAACAGAAAGACAAAGTACAATTTGAATGACCAAGATCACTTCCTTAAATGAAGACTACTGTATGTCATTCTCTCTAATGCTACTTCTTTTTTAGCTCTTGAATGGAAAACTATTATTTTCCACTCTTTGATGCTTTGAGAGCTGAAATAGGATAAACTGTGGCTGAAGCACTTATGGGAATTTCATTCTCAGATAAAGGTTAAGTGCTTCCCAATTGAGGAGAGGATTATCCAACAGACATGGAATAGAAACATTTTTAAAATGCACTTTCCTCTCATTTTACATTAGTGAGGAAGGGGAGAGAGGAGAGGAAAGCAGGTATTTGAACGGACGTAAGAATAACTTCTTTAAGTTTGTTTGAATAGAAGGTTCTCTAGAATGAACATGACCTCTGGAGATTTCTTCACTAGTTTGATCCTCCATTCTTTGGTAGCCAGTGTCATTTACGAGTCACCTCTGAGTAGATTACATACCTACATACCCAGGGGGATCTAAACTCTCTTTAATTAGTGCTTTAAGTAAAAAAAAAAAATGTTTTTAACCTATGCCCAAAGCTTCTCCAAAAGCCCAAGCTGTGTGTACTTGCTAACCGTCTACAAAACTAAAAAAATTAAAAACCTTGACAGATACCCTACTCCAATGTTAGAATAATGGGGTGGGGGGAAATGACTGCGGCCAAAGGAAGGAAACGGAGGTTACAGAAAAGACTCTCTCACTTGAGCAGGACACACAGCTCGGGAGCCCCGCTGCTCTGCAGCAGGGGTGGGTCGGCTGCGCTCCCAAGTGCGGATGGGCGCTGCAGCTCCATCCCTGCCTCTGTTCACATTGCACTTAGCCCATCTTCCGCAGGGGTGGGCGCTATGGACCACTCAGGCTACTGGGGAAAGGGTGACAGCATCACCCAGAGAAGCATCAGCTACAGAAGATACAGGGGGAGGGAGGTGCGGAGCAGGGTAGAGAGGGTGATCCCATCCCTAGGTGGCCCGGGGCCAACACCAACCAAAACGGTTCAAACGCTGCCCGCAAGCTTTCATCGCTGTCAGTCCCACCCCACCCGCATTGAAGCCGCCCGGGAACCAACGCGTTCCCTGGTCCGTACCTCGTCTCTTTGCCCTCACGATGCCTTTCTTCTGCAACACGAAAGTGGATCCGTTCACCAGGCTGGAAACCACAGCCACGCTCAAGCCGAGGGACACCGCGGCGGGGCTGGGGCTGTGCGCCCCTTCCCCGGCTACTGCGGCTGCAGTCATCATCCTCCTCCCCGGGCAGAGCCCAAGCTTCCTCCCTACTTGCTACCGAGAGCTGCCCGCGCTCCCGCGCCTGCGCACACCGCTGGGATCACGTAAGAGCCTGGATGGCTAAATTTTGCTTCTAACTCCGGGTTTTATCAGCGACTGAGAGGGGCGGGAGTTAAGCAGGAAGAAAAGCAAAACTTTGGGTTCAGTGCAAGGGTAGAAAAGGGAGGGGATGCGGGCAGCAAAGAGAGAAAGTAGCGCAAGCACCTGTTTTGTATTTTTCCAGGATGCAAGTAATGTCCACTAATTCATATTTATGGATACAATAACAATAATAGCAAGCATTTATATAGCGTTTAAAGATTTGCAAAATACTCTAAATTATTTCTTCGGATCTTCATAATAACCCTGGGAGGTAGGTGCTATTAATTATCCTCATTTTACAGATAAGGAAACTGAGGCTAAGATAGGCTAAATGAAGTCTAGGGTTACGCAGCTAATAACTGACAGGCAGAATTTAGATCCTCCTGACTCCAAGTCCAGCACGCCTCTCTTCCAGTTTACAATCTAAAGAAAAAATAAGATAGATAAACAAGGACAAATGTCGTAAATAATAGATTTTAATGGAGAGAGGTACCTGTTTTGTTTCCTCTAATAGAACTTAGGTTTGAAGCCAAGCTTTAGGGAAATGTTCAGAGGAAATGTGGAAATTAAGATGTTTTTGAAGGATGGGGGAATTGTAATTTGTCTCACCCAGGGAACTTTTCCAAGGGCAGAGAAGATGACTGTCATTTGTATAGTCCTTTTAATGCTTTGGCTCCTGAGGAGAAAGTGAGGCTGGTGACTTTGCACAGCCCTCCTTCCCTTAAATCCAATTCACTTGCTTGTCATGGAATCACTTTCCTGATGTCACAGTCCTCTTCAAGGAGGAAGGACAAACGACAATGAAAAATATTTTTGTGAAATTGTGTTTATCCCTAGTGAAATTGTTATTATCCCTATTTTACAGATAAAGAAACTGAGATTCAGGGACATCCCCCTGGTCATACAGTCAGGAAAGGTGAAGATGGAATCAGAATCCACAGTGTAACCATTAGTTCAGAGCTCTTGCCACCAGCACTTCTTAGGCTGGATTATTAGGAATGACAGGACACAAAAGAGTAGATGCAGAACCACAGAAACTTGTGTTTTTTTGAAGAAAGGTAAGAGATTACATGGAAAAGTGAAAGAGAGGGGCAATTTCTGAATGCTGGAATGAAGTTTCAGTGGGATGCAGATGATAGTAGAGAACCCATTGGGTAATTCTAAAAAGTAACGTGACTTAATCCCTCAAGAAAGATAATTTTGGCAGGGATGTTGTGGACTGATTAGGAGATCAGGGAGAAGAATGATCAATTAGGACAAAGCTATGCTACACCTAATTAAAGTATCTTTCTGTTTCTATTTGTAAGTATCACAAACGAAATGATTGAGGCAGCAGAAAAGACCTGATAATTGTGATGTCCAAATCAACAGCCATTTGTTCAGTGCTTACATGCCAGGTCCTGTACAAAGAGTTGGGAGGAAGGTAAAAACTAGTCCTTGTTTCCAAAAAGTTTACAATCGAATGAGGAAAGATAACATACCAACAACTATGTACAATCTAGATATATGCAGGATACACTGTAGACAGTCACAGATGAGAGGTACTGCTATGGAGGGAGAACTGGCGAAGGCTTCTTGCAGAAATGGGATTTTAGCTGACATTTGAAGGAAACCAGAGGAGCCAGGAGGCAGAGACAATGGAGAGCATTCCAAGCATGGAGGATGGTCAGTGAAAATACTCAGGAGATGAGAGATGGAATGTCTTATGTGAGGAATAATAAGGAAGTCCATGTTCCTGGGTCACAGAATTAAAGGGAATAAGGTATAAGAAGCTGTAAGGTCAGAAATGTTTTTAAGAGGATTTTATATTTGTTCCTGAAACTCACAGGTAGCTACTTTGAGTGAGGAATGACATGGTTAGACTGAAGTTCAACTACTGGAAACCCAGAGTTGACATATGTAAATAAGAGGGTTTATTTTGCATGGTTGTTAATAAACAAATGGCTACCTCACCATCTAGGAAAGTTTTATTTGCTATGAGTGGAAGATTTTAAATTGTTTCTTGTTATCTAGTCATTTTCAGTTTCAATTCCTCATGACCCATTTGGGGTTTTCTTGGCAAAGATACTAGAGTGGTTTGTCATTTCCTTCTCCAGCACATTTTACAGATGAGCAACTGAGTCAAACAGGGTTAAGTGACTTGCCCAAGGTCACACAGCTAGAAAGTATTTGAGGCTAGATTTGAACTCAGGAAGAAGCATCTATCCGCTCTATCCCCTGAGCCACCTAGCTGCCACCAACTATTAAAATTCTACAGATATTATTCACGTGGATAATGTATGGATTGTAAATGATACTAGTGTTTACCATATACCTTTTGCTACTATTGTGCTATATAGATTTTATGGATTTGTAATTGTATCAGTGTAAATAGCAACAGTGTAGATAACAGCCTATCCATATCTCTTCCCCTGGTGGTTAACTAGAACACCTAAATGTTATAAGAACAGCTTTTCCAATCACTCTGTGAAACAATTTTGCTTGCAGTAGTCAAATATTCAGTTTGACCAGTGAGATCCCACTCAAACATTCCCTTCCTTCCAACAGGCCAGGAAACTCACTCAACTGATTAACCAGTGTTAATAACCTAATAAGGATATTATACAAGGACTGCCTAAATTGTGTCAAGGGGGAAAAGTATAAAGTCTGAAAGGACCAACTAGTTTTATCATAACATACAGGAAAATGGTAAGAGTTCATTATTTACCTCTATAACATTCCAAGGAACACTGGTTAGAATACTGTCACTGGCCTGTATGGTACCTGGCATTACAATCTGATTAATCTGAAAGTGACTATGTCTTCAGGGACAGGTGAACTCCTGGAATCTCAGATGGCTAGTCTTAGCTGAAGACCGTCTGAAATAGACCACTGGCCCAAACACAAAACTACTTAGTTACAATGCTTCCTGATAAATATCTTTTCAATTTCATGAGGGCAACATTCCTATTGGTCCTTTAAAAAAATGATACATACACTCTCTTACAAGGAATCTTCATAGGATTCTCAACTTTTTTTTTTTTATGTGTTTTGTACCACCTCGGCAGCTTGGTGAATCCCATGAACCTCTTTTCAGAAAATTTTAAAATACATCCAATAAAATATTGAAATATAATTATGGAAATTTAAAGAAAATTTCCCAGACTCTAAGTTAAAGACCCTGTGAATAATCTAGACAAGAGAAGGTTCTGAGGAATTTGAGCCTTAGTTGAGGAAAAGTGAATCATCCCTGGCCATCCAGAGCTAAAATTCAGAGAGTCAGAAGTGCAGGGAATTTGGCTAAGAGATCTGCTCAGCAGAAAGGGCCCTACTAAAAGGGAAGGACATTGAGGCTTTCTAGTGCCAGAGGCATGAGTTACCTGGGCCATGGGAAGAGCATTTTATAAAGCATTTTATGTGTATGACTACTTTTCTCACTGATACTGTGTGTATCAAAACTAGAATATACCTCAGGTTTATGGAGGAAGTTCCGATATACAGAGTATCTTGAATCTGGGGATAATTACCCTCCTAAGAACCTAATCTTGTAATTTTAGTTAGGATAATAGCTTTGATAAGGTTGCATACATATACATATATATGTACATATAAACTAATATGCATACATACATACATGTATGTGTGATGAGGATTGGCACATGTCTAGAGGACATATCCCTGCATGGGAGAGCTATAAACCTGCTTTCAGCAGAGTTGTGATGATGTGTGACAGACATGCCTTAGAAAGATGTTAAAGTAAGCATGGACAATCTATAACTAATTCCAATTGGCTAACCATGTGATGAATAGGCGGCTCTGGCTGTCTATAAAAGGACTAGTGATAGAAGCCTTGGCCATTTTCTCTTCAACTGCTCTCTTGGTTAATCCCTTGGACTCCTTTGCTGATGGTATTTGGTGAGAGACAATGAGGTAAGGGGAGTGGCCTTGGACCCTCTGCATAGAGGCCAAAATTTGACCCTTTGCAACGTTCCTCTGCATTTCTTCTTTTCCATTCTAAGTGAAGAGGTTAAAAGGCTCTGATCTTACAGATTTCAAATGATCATGAGAATGAGACTCTAATATCCCAGTGTCACAGTATTGTGGTCAATTCAGATACATTGATGCCCCGTTGAGAAGTGATCTTCAAGACCCACTTTGGTTTTAGTTCAAGCGAGGACTCTTCTGACAACAGTGCTTACTTTGGACAGAAACCTAGTGGGACCATTGTTAAACAGAAACAGCTAAATTTGAGCCTATCCTCCAGAGACTGATATGGGAGACAGTAAGGGAGACAGACACCCCTAAGGTGCTGGGGGAAGCTTTGCTTTTGTTAGTATTGTCCTATCTTTGAAATAAATATTTCTTTACAAAATCTAATTGATGTTAAGCAGTTAAATGGAACTAGACTGCTAGTCATTCGTACCTAAAAGTAGAGGTTGAGCCAATAGCATTAGAAGAGAGATACTCCAAAGACCTTCAGGGTACTCCTAGAACCTGGTTCTGGAATAGTACTCCAGCACCTACAATTCTTGAGGCTTTGGGGTTCAGCATTCTTGGCTACACACATACATACTTGCAAACAGCAAGGTACCCTGACAGGAAGACAGGAAGCAGCATGGGCCCAGTGAGCAAACCATAACCACGACCTTGACCATCAGTTCCCCTTAGACTCTAACAGAGATGGCCAAAGATGCTGAAACCCCAAAGCCTTGGGGATAACAATGTCCCCCAGAGCACTGGCCCTGCTTCCAACTTAGCCCCACCAGCCATCATGCTGGGGTGCAACCCCTGTGGAGGTGAAAAACGGCAACTGCTTCTGTAGGAGCTACCATTTTTGCTGCTTCAGCAACTGCAGCTACTAAAGACCCAGATAAGAGAGCTCTTGCTCCCTTTAAAGTCCTTTGCATTGTCAAATGATTCCATGTCTGAAATGAATGATTTTACCAAAGTGACATAAGGAAAATGCATTACCATGTGCTTTGCCATTTCACCCCAAAAGCCATACAACTATTCAATTTGACTTGCAACTGAAAACTGCCATGCATGTTTTTGAAAATTACCTTCTTGAGAGCATGGACTGTATCTCCATCACTTAGTACAATGCTTTGTGGTAAGTGCTTAATAAATACTTTTGCCTTTATTTACTTATTCATTCATACATATATAGATATATCTTTTCCAGTGCCCTATAAATGCTTTTGAGATTTGAAGGTAAATCTACATATTTCTTTTGGTTTCATAAACTCAATTAGCAGTTAAGCACCAAAAGATCGATATTTTAATAGCTATTTAAGTGGGGAGAGAGAAAGTGAGTAGATACCTAGATGTATCTACAATATATAAAGGTAGGGAAGTCAAAAGCTGTAGTAGAGACATTCTTAGTTATTACCAGGGCTTACTGGGGCCATATGCTTCTCTGTAAGTTTTTAAAATTATTACTATATTGTGGTTATAACAAAAATACCCCATTATTTCTCTGGGGTGTCTGTGTTCCTGCAAATTATAGGTTACTTTTTCAAAGGGAGGGATTCCCTAATGAATTTTTAAATTCATCAGGCATTCAAGAAATAAGATCTACCACTTTGTGTGGTCGGATGCATAAAGGAGTAACCATAGAACACAACATGAACAAATGGAAACGCTGGTAAAGTCTGACCATGCCGTGAATGCTGTTTTTCCAGTATCTTAGCTACCTTTCTTCTTTCCCCAGGTTACCCTACCTGCATCTTTTTGTCTCAGAGTTGAGGTTCTGAAGCCAAAGTTCTGTTTTTAATTACACTTTTCAGCTGTTGTTAAAACCTGGAGAACTGGAGTTTTCTCATTGAAACTCCAATAGTGTTGAATGTGTTCAATAGTAAATTACAACTGAAGTTAGAAAGTTAGACAACAAATAACATAGCAACTTTTGTCTCCATAGCCTTGACTGAGAAAACCCTTAATTAGTCATGCTTGAAAAGAAATAACTTTGAAACATGAAAATCCATTTCATCTTTTCTGAAGGGGGCTCCCTCTAGTGACCGCTGGGCCTAATCACAAACTGCATTGGGTTTCTTTACCGGGACAGGATTGACTTTGTTTCAGCCCCCAGTTTGAAAAATACGATGAATTCTTTGTGCATCTGACAGTGTTTCAAAATGGTAAAAATCAAAACAAAGCCAAAATCCATTTTTAGGAAAGTTTTAGCTATTTTTTCGAGCAGCTTCATATGTGTTTGTAGACATATATGTATATATGTATACATATGTATATATGTGTATACACATATATATGTATATATAGGTGTGTGTATATATATACATATATATATATATATATACATATATGTGAGCTCTTATTTTGGTCGTTTTATCTCCTTATGGGAGGTATAAACATATTCTTTCTCATGAATTGATTAAAAGGATGGGTAGAGTAAGGAAGACCTGGGTTTGAATATTATCTCAGATACTTAATAGCTCTGTGATCCTGGACAAGTTACTTAATCTTCTCACTTTCCTCTTCTTTAAAATGGGGGTTCATTGATCTCTTAAGGTCCCTTTCAACTCAGAGTATGTGAATCCCATGATCTTGGGGCCCAGAAAGCCTGCATATTTGTCAACTCATTCCAGCCTCGGTGGGGATGAATGATTAAGTGTCTGAGGAGGAATGAGTTAGTTGACCCAGGTGTATCAGAACCTCACCTTCTTGCTGGACTTTTAAAAGAGAGCTGACAGAGTTCAACCTTTTTCATTTTTGTTGTTGAGTCATTTTTCAGTTGTGTCTGACTCTTCATGACCCCATTTGGGGTTTTTGTAGTGAAGATACTATAGTTGTTTGCCATATCCTTCTCCATATCGTTTTACAGATGAGGAAACTGAGGCAAACAGTGTTAAGTTACTTGCCCAGGGTCACACAGTTAATTACTGTCTGAGGACAAATTTCAACTCAGAAAGATGAGTCTTCCTGACTCTGGACCTCATACTCTATCCACTGGATACCACCTTGCTGCATCTGCTAACACTTTTCAAAGAGCTCCTAAGAGAGAACTGATCACAAGTCATATACCAAACACCTAAACTCATATCTGAAACAGACAGAAGTCTGTGCACTTAATCAGTCTTTCCACTTGCTATTAATGATGCACATTTAAGTTGTAAGTGGTGTTGCCCAAGTAGTCTGGGAAGATAGGAGAATTCTTAGCCCTAGTTATGGAAAGCTGGGAATAAAACTTCTTAGCCTGAGAGATGTCAATCAGGGAAAGGGGAATTATGTGGCCAAGCAGTTGGAATTCCTGAAGCTGAGTCTTTGGCAGGAGTAGATTTGCTGGAATGGGAGTCTATCTCTTGGCAATGGAACTGGAGTATCTAGAGTGAAATGGGCCATAATATGGAGGAACAAAAACTCTGGACATTGTCTTCCACCATTACTATGAGTTATTTGGACAGTTCAGGTCCCTAGGGAAAGGTAGTAGCTTCTCAACCAACCCCAAATTCTTTTTCCCTCTTTAGGGATTACAAACTCTTAGGCTTGTGCCACAAGACTGAAGGGCTATATAGATCCCTGAGGTGAGAAGTGACTCATTGGAATGTTGAGAAAGGAGTAGTTTTTCTAAAAAAAAAAAAAAAGTTCATTTTCTTTTCCTGTAATGAAAAGTGGGACTCATTGAAAAGGTGAGGGTGGACCTTTTATGGACTGTCAATTTTTTTTTCATTTTATGTAGGGGAAAAAAATTGTTGCCTTGAATGCTTTCATAGGAATGGGAACCTTTTTACCCATTTCTCTAGAAACCTATATATGAGTTATTCATAGAGAAAACTCTGGGTGATGGGAAATAAATAAAAAAATATAATCTTGCGGTCATCACCAAGGTCAAACCTGGTCCATATATGCCACAAGTGTCAAAGAGACGTTTTCAATCTGTATGTGGCCCACAGCACTCTAGAACGCGGCCAGAGCTAGATTGAAATGTAATTGGGAAATATTTAGCAAAACAAATAAAAATAGAATGAAACATAGATAATATTCACGTGTGGGTTTCTAAGTCAATATGTGACTTGCAGGCATTTTTATGTATGACTCAGTGGCCTTCATTTCAATTTGAGTTTGACACTACTGATATGCGGTAGACTTTGGGATACTGGGGCACAGGTTGTAATTCTTATCATTTGTTATTTGGTCATTTTAGTCATGTCCAATTTATGACTCCATGTGGGTTTTTTGGCAGAGATACTGGAGTGGTTTGCCATTTCCTTCTCCAGCTCATTTTACAGATGGGGAAGCTGAGGCAAATAGGGTTACATGACTTGCCCAGGGTCACACAGCTAGTATCTAGAACTGGATTTGAACTTAGATCTTCCTGACTCCAGGCCCAGTACTGTATCCATTATGCCACCTCCCTAACTCAATTCTTATCATTATCCTTAATATATTATAGCACTATAAAAATGTTCATCATGCTGTTGAGAACTTTAACGTAGATTAATTTGGAGACTATTTCAAAACTCATTATCTTTAAATAAAGAATTTATAATTCCCTGTTGTAAGGTAACATCTAACATGCTCATCATTATATGTTAAGATTAAGACATTAATAGGGAACTATCTGCTCCTTAATTAAGTCCCTGTTTATACTTCTAAATGAAGGGTAATCATCTCTTAGCTAAGAAACACTGTTTCTTCTTGAAGACATGTAGAAATAATGGTTGAGACTAGAACCTTGTGATCTCACAAATATTTTTGAAATATAAGAACAGTATCTATTTTAAAATTTTCAACTTTTATCAATGACCTTTTTTTAAAAAAATCACATTTTCCTTTCTAGTCTTTGCCTACCCTCCCCCATCTTCCTATTCTCTCTTGGAACAAAGAAAAGCAGGCAAGCAAAACCAACCATGACTATTCACATCTGCCACATTTGGTATCTGTAGTAGTCATCTGATCTCTCGGTTTAATATTATAGGTCGCTGAATTTATTCTGAGTCCTTTTGTGTTGTTTTTAATCATATTATTGCAGTCGTAAATATTATTCTGTTTCTCCTTACTTTGTTTATATTAATTCATGCAAGTCTTTCTGAACTTTTCATATTGATTGCTTCTCAACAGGGCAGTAATTTTCCATTACGTTTGTAAAGTACATGGTCTCTTTAAGACCCTTTTTATAAGGAATAATTAATGATGAAAAAGGGCAAAAAAGGGGGTTTTGAGATAAGGAAGAAATTTATATTAATTACTAAATGATGTGGGATATTGGTGATTTTAAAGATGAACATTTTGGTGTGTGATAGGAGTAGAAAAGAACTTTATTTTAGAGTAGAAAAGAACTCAAATATCTGAATAAAGAAACCACTTTCAGATGGGATTTGGACAGGTTGGTTGTTTTGTTTTTTTTTTTTAACAATGTGAAGTGATAACTCACTTGCATAGTAGCTGTTTATTATTATAAAGAAGCAGAGAAAGATCTTTTATTAATTAAAGACTAGAGAAATGTGATTATAAGAAACATAGTTTCAAGGACATCAGAGGGATTTGTTACCTTGTTGGTGACTTCAGTATGATGGGTACCTCTCTTAATTTGTATATACATGTGCTATTACTTAAAAACTACAAAATGAAAAATGCTAAAAACACATAGATATTATTTTTAAAGGATGATAGATTTGACAAAGAATATTTGAGAAGTTATGATAAAGGTAAGTCATTGAGGGTAAAGTAGTTTCATTTAAGCCAAAGAAAGTCAAGATTCCCCATAGAGAGAGAACAGTAGGAGAGAAAAAGAAATTTGATAGACTCAAAAAATCACACACACACATAGCAGGAGGGATGACAAGTTGCTCTGTTGGTGAATCTAGATGTGAGGCATAAGATCCTACTTTGTCTTTAGACCTTACTGTAGGATATTTGTTAGGCTTCATCGTAGGATCATTAAAGTAGACTCTACCCCATTAATAGCGTTACACATTCATATAGCCAAATTCTTTCTACTTTTTCTTGTATGGTAGGCATTCGTGTTATTTCCAATTTTTTGCTATCACAAAAAGTACAGTTATTAATGTTTGGATATATGCATTAAATCTTTAATTTTGTCTTTAACTTTCTTGGGGTATATCACTTCTGATGCACAGGTCATAAAAAGTTTGATAAGTTTTCTTGAGCAATTCAAAATTGTTATGGAGAACAATTTACAGCTCTAACAACAGTATATTAGCTCATAGCTCCTACAGCATTGGCTAATTCCATCTTTTAGAAGAAACTGCTTTTTAGACACAACTGATGGAACATTGCGTAGGGTTCTGGGGGGACAAGAATCAAGAAGACCTGTGTTCAAATCTAACCTTAGACATTTACTAGTTGTGTGACTCTGGAAAAAATCACTTAACCTCAGGTTCCTTAACTGCAAAATGGGGATAATAATGCCATCTACCTTGCAGGGTTGTTGTGGAGATCAAATGAGATATTATTTTTTAAAAATTCTTAGCTCAGTGCCTCACATACAGTAAGCAATATGTATATATATATATAATATATATATGTGCTTATTCCGTCATCTTCCTCTACTCTTAACATTTCTGACAACTTGAAGGGTGTGGCGTGAAATTTTAGAGTTGTTTTATCTTGCACTTCTCTTATTGTTAGCGATTTGGAGGGATTTTCGGTATAATTACCGATCATTTCCATTTCTTTTTTTTGAAAATTATTCATATCCTTTGCCTGCTTATTTCCTGGGGAATAATTCTTGGTCTTATTCTTGACAATTTCTTATATAGCTTAGAAATAAGACTTTTTCAGAAGTTTTAAGTCTTTTTTTCTCTCATTTTATAACTTCTCTTATTTCATATTTATTTCTTTCATGCAAAAGTTCTTAAATTACATATGATTAAAATGGTCACCTATGTTCTTTATAAAATCCCCTGTTGCTGTTTCATTAAGAATTTTCCACCTAACAATTCTGTTATCCCTTTTATTAATTATATGATGCCACATATTTAAGCCATGTATACGTCTGGAGCTTAATGTGGTATATGGAGTAAAATGGTGATCCAAACCTATTTTCTTCCAAACTGCTTTCCATTTTTTGCAGTAGCTCCTGCTGAAAAGGGATTCTTTAGTTCTAGGTGTTCATTGTCTATTTAGTTCCATTTCCATTTTTTAAAAAATTAAATTTATTTATTTTTACTTTTCAACATTCCCTTTTTTTAAATCAATATCAAATTATATTTATAACTATTACTTTGTAGTAGAATGAGAAATTTAGTAATGCTAATTCCCCTTCATTCTTGAATTTGAAAATATTTTCCTTGAGATTCTTGACCTTAGTTCCTCCAGATGAATTTTCATATTATTTTGTCTTGTTTTCTGAAGAGCTCTTTTTTTCCACAGATTATTTTATCTTGTTCTTTGAGGAACTACCTTTGTTAGTTTGCTACAACATTCAATGTGCAAATTAGAATCATATGGTTAAAGATGTAGAACATCAGAAGTCATCTAGTTCAACTCCACATTTTATAGTTAAGAAATTGAGATAGAGAGTTTTAAATTAAGGAGCATGATTTTTATTATATTGGCGTGACCTAGCCAGAAACAGTAAATATATCTCATTATTTAATTTTTTACTTATGTAATGAGTGCATTGTAATTGTGTTCATATAAACCCTGAGTATGTCTCCAAAGATTTATGCTAAGGTATTTTTGTATCTTGTGTTCCTTGTATTTTGTAGTTATTTTGAATGGAATTTCTCTTTCTCCTAGGTTTTGTTATTCATATATAGAAAGGATTATAGCTTTTATAGGTTTATTTTATATTTATTTTATTTTATATTTATTTTATAGGTTTATTACATCCCTAAGGCTATTGTTTCAATTAATGTTTTTACGTGGCCTCATTGGTGTGTAAGTAAATTAAGTCAACAATCACATATTCTGCAGTTCAGATAATGAATTGACAAGCATTTATTAAGTGCCTATTATGTACCAGGCACTGCAGTAATCACAAAGACAAATAAAAAATAGTTCCTTCACTTAAGTAGCTTACTTTCTCTAGGCGGGGAGAGAAGAGATATAAAATAAAATAAAGATAAAATTATTTACAAGTTAATTTTGGGGGGAGACACTAGCAGCTAGGAGGATCTGGAGAGCTATCGTGTGGGAGGGGGTACTTCAAATGAACTCTGAAGGAAATGGGATGCTGAGAGGTGGTGATAAGGAGGGAGAGCATTCCAGCCATGGTAAATGGCCTACGGAAAAGTATAGAGTCAAGAGATGAAATGGCATATGCGAGAAAGAGCAAGAAACTAAGTTTGGCTGGATTTTAGACTATGGGAAAGGGAATGGCGAATGTTAAGGCTAGAAAGGTAAGTTTCAAGCCAGGCTGTATAGGGCTTCATGTACCAAACAGAGGAGTTGGTATGTGGTCCTAGAAGAAATAAGGAACTATTAGAATTTATTGTGGAGAGTGAGATGGTCAGACCCGTTCTTTAGGAATATCACTTTGGCAGCTGTGAGGATAGATTAGAAAGGGGAGACACTTGAGTCAAGGAGGTCCTTACAAAAGACCACATGAGAGACTGTAGAATAATAGGATGATACGCATAGACCTGGATGGGACCTTAGATATGAGATCATCTAGTCCGACTGTCATTTTAGAGGTGCAAAGAAGTGCCCAAAGTCACACAGTGGCAGAGTCAAGATTTGAACCCCAAACCAGAGCTGCCAAATCAGTGCTGTGCTGGTAAAAGTTTAATAGCAGGCTCTCTGGGGAAAAATATACTCACAACATATTTTTATATTTAATTTCCTCTAGTAACATTTTCTCCAGACATGGTCTTCTCCCTACCATCCCACTCAGATCTATGAGCTTTGCCCTTTCTCTCTTCTATCCCTTTTGTATTCTGTGCTTTGTATCTCCCCAGTTACTTAAACCCTCTTTCTCTCCTTCCTTGTCTTAGCTCAGTTTCATCCTTACTTCCCTTTCTTTCTATCACTCTAGATTTATTTTACTGTTGTTATTTCAGAACTACAATTCAACCTTCTATTATCACTGGACTGAGAACAGGGCAAAGCTTCCATTGCTAGATTGGACACAACCTGAGACTAAAATTACACATGCCTCTACTTTTCAGTCTTTGACTCAACACAGAGACCTTATCTCTGGGTCCATAGTCCCATTAATCAGTCCCTCACTTCCAGGAACAGAGCTATCAATGCCAGACCTTCATCTCAGTGAGTTCCAAAGAATAAATTTACCAGAGAGATACCCAAGTCCACCCTTGTAATTAACACTAGCAAACGATCAGATGAAACAACTCTCTCAGAAACTAGTCTGCCCCCATATTCGATCTTGAGCATCGGTGGCATCCTCATTCCGAGGGAGAAAAGTGTATTTGACCATATTCACCTGACCATTACACCGAATGTCAGTAGCTGCCTCAATTCAATTTTCATTTCAATTATTACCTCTGAACAGCCACAGGCACCCAAATCTTTTCCTTCTGGAAATAGCTAATAGCTAATGGTGTCTCACCTCGATAATCCAGGCCAGAAGTTTCAGATACCAGATCTCATCTACTAGAACAATCATAATATCAAGCCCAATCTCCTGTATTGTCAAACACTTGAAAGAGAACTGATGTACTCTCTTATCATTCACAAGACTCTGGAGGGTAAGAACTCCAGTCCCAAGGAACCACATGGCTATCAAATTCCTATCATTTACCCTTGCATTCCCAGTCCTACAGAATCCATAAAAACCACCCTCTCCCATGCCACTACTTTCCTGTCTTTCATCACCATGCATTTCAGCCCTAGCCCTTCCATATTCCCATACAGTGTTGCCTTTCCTTATTTTTTTAATAGGTAAATCATTTTATTCTTGCTACTAGAATATTTGCAGGAAATAACATGTTTTTGAGAAGCTTAAGTATCCATGACAAAGCAAGTGGGGAATGAAAGGGTCAGATCATAACATGCAGGGAAGGCCTTTTCCTTCTTCATCTCAGAGAGAGGGAGATGTTTATCTCTATCCTAGTTCTGTCTACTGCTACTACTGTTGTTTAGCAGAGGAAAGGGCAAAAAAGCAAAAGACCTGCAGCCCAGAGTCATAGGATTTCACTTCCATGACTGCAGAGAGGTTTCTATGTCCGGGAGCTCGTTAGTGCTTGTAGAAGTAGAGGGTGTAAAGGCCCCACATGTAGAATCAGAATGGTTCAGGGCAGAGTTGTACCTGTGAGTGGGGGAGTTTAGGTATCTCTTCCCAAGTTCATTCCCCAGAATTGGGCTAAACCTAATGCCTACCACTCACCTCTAGATTCCTGTGTTTGAGCTCTTGGAATTTCCTTCTATCCTTACCAAATTTCCCTTCATCTTAGACCTAGGGAGGCTTCTTTTTATCTTCTGACATTCAAGGAGACAAGGCTCCCTGCAGAAGATATTGTCTCACTGGCCATTCTTTTTTAATATTAGTTGTACCTTTTTTCATGTTACCAATCACACAGATCCTGGAAGGGATGCCAGAATACTCCACATGTACTCCATATACTCTCTCCAGATTTGGGTTGCAAATATCTATTGGCTCCAAGATCACTGTCCTTCTTTTCTTGAATTCAGTACGTGACTCACAGTCTTCTTCTGCATCCCATCCTCTGCCCTTACACAGGTTGATGTTCTCTCTAGTACCCCAACCTCCCAGTTCCTAAGTATCCTGAACTCCCATGAGCTACTTCTTCATTCCACATTAGCAACATAGATGATGGTCCTACCTAGGATTTCACTGTCATCCATGAGTATTCTTTTTCCAACATCAAGAATTCCGAAATCCCTATACCCCGTCATAACCTCCTATGATTCCATCTCTCCCTTATGCCTCATTCTTCCTTAACCTAGTCATCATTCTCACTCTGGCCTCTAGTCTCTCAGTACTCTCCCAGGTCATCAGCCCTGCTCTATGTTTACTTTCCTCTATTCCCAGTATTGACACTATCACTGTCTAGTTTCATATTATACCAGTGGCATCAAATTCAAATGGAACCAGATCCCTGTGGGCCACATTTTAGAAAATCTGAGTCATCTAAAATGACTTTGAAAGCCACAAATTACCATTATCTGTGGTGTATTTTTAAAATTTTGTTAAACAATTCCCAATTGCATTTTTATCTGGTTGTGGTCGCACTGGGGAGGGTCAGGAATTTGACGCCTCTACTGTACAGTGCTCTCTACTTTCCATTCGCTCATACCACTGCTGCTCTTGCCTTGCCAAACCCCAACCTTGAATTGCCCCCTACATCTGCCTCCTCTACTCCTATTCACATGTTGTTAACTTCAGCTAGGGGAAGACATCCAACTATCCTGGTTGGGTCTACTACAACTCTTTGCTATCTAAGCTTAACAGGCCTCTTATTGTATTAAGGCAATGCTTTTGCCCCTAATGAGTCCTTATCATACTTCCCCCAGCTGCTGTTACATAGCTTCTGTTCTGCCTTAGGCTTCTTGCCTTTCAGTCCGGGACTTCATTTCATACTTTACTGAGCAAATAGATCTCATTCACCATGACCTGTCTCTCCCTCCTCATGCTTTATGTCTCATAAGTTGTTGACATCATTCTCTCATTCTTTACTACTCTAACTGCATAAAATCTCTTGTAGGTCCAGGGAGTCTAGGCACTTTCCCTCTCTTTCCCAAGGGCCCCTGTTTCTTAGTGTGTATACAGTTCCATCCTGAGGGAGGCTACACTCAAGATAGGATTCAGGTTCTTTTTCTTGTCCTCTCTGGCTCTTTATGTCTCTTTCCAATGAACCCTAGGGAAAACCACTTAAAACTTAGGCATGGCTTATATGTAGGGTATTTCCCAAAAGTGAGATCTCAATGTACACTGTTGATCAGATACAGGACAACTATTTATTTCTTTCATACAAAAGAGATTCATAGTAGGCAGGAGCAGCAGTAGATGTATCAACCAAGTCAGGAGGGGATAGTACCTTGCTTATACCAAAGAAGATACTGGTAGGTTGGTAAGGGGGTAGGTCTTCTACAGGAATTCTCCTCCATCACTGGAGAAGGCCCAGTAAGTCATAGAGGTGAAAAAAAAGAGGGTTCTTCCTATATATGTCTCTAGAGAAGAACTTGTCAGAGAGCTTGAGGAAGCTGATAATGGCACCCCAGCACTGGAGATGGTTCTGTGGCAAGGTCTACCAACAGAAGGAAAATCTTGAGGTCTTGTCTTTGGTTTCCTGCTTGGGATTTGGCAATGGAGATGGTCCTAGGGCAAGGCGGAAGGTAGGTGGGTGACAAATTATATCAAATGTTCAAAGGACAACTCTCTCAATTTTATATAAATTATTTACAAAAACAAGGAAAGATAGCATCCTATCAAACTGTGACTCAATTCAGGCCCTGAATACTTAAAGGAAAGAGAAATAAGTCATAGAAAGAATTCTGTAGACCAATATCTCTAATGAATATTAATACAAAAAATGAATAAAATATTAGAAAGGGATTATGACCAGGTTGACTATAGAAATGTATCATCATACATATCTTCTAGGAATTTAGAGTTGGTTCAGTGTTAGGAAAATTATAAATGTAATAAGACATATTAAGACCCAAAATAAAAAAATCACATGATTATATAAATCAAAAGGGGTTTTAAAAACTTTTGATAAAATATAACACCCATTTATGTTAAAAACATAGAAAACAGAAATAAATGGGCTTTTCCTCAATAAAACAAACAAAATCCATCTAAAACTAAGAGCTGGCAAATCAGTAATGGAAAAATACTGGAAATCTGTTTTTTGTCTTTCTTTTTTTAAAAAAAGAATAATATAATTTTTTAATTTAATGTTTCCAAGTTAGCCAAAATCTGCCTTTTCTTCCTCCTACTCTTACCCTTACTTGAACAAGAAAAACAAAGCCCTTTAAAATATCTATAAATATATACATATATATGTACACACACACACACACACACACACACACACACACACTGGAACAAAAGAAGTTTTCCAGTTGTCCATGTCTGAAAAATATATATGTCTCAGTCTGTACTCTGAATCCATCACTTCTCTGTCAGAAGGTGGGTAGTAGATTTCATCCTGAGTTCTCCGGAATAATTCTTGCTCATTTTATTGATCAGAGTTTTAACTCTTTCAAAGTTATTTGTTTTCACAATTCCACCACATAGATGATAATCTAGGTCATAAGAAACATTTCTTTTTTAAAAAATGGAAAATGGATTCTTATAAATCTGGAAGGTGTGGAAATATGGGGATAGAAGAGAAAAAGGATGTGGGTGGTGGAGCATAATGTAGTATAATGAATAGGATACTGTACTTGGAGTCAAGAAGATGTAGGTTCAGATCTTTCCTCAGGTACTATTTACATTACTGAACAGGTCTTTTAACCTCTCTTGGCCTCAATCTCTTCATCTATAAAATGGGGACAATAAGATGTCCATCAGTTGGGGAGCAAGTGGTATATGATTATGATGGAATATTATTGTGCTATATAACAAGCAGGATGATTTCAGAAAAACCTGGAAAGACTTATATGAACTGATGCAAAAGGAAGGGAACAGAACCAGGAGAACATCGTACATATAACAACGATATAGTGTGATGAACGATTGTGAATGACTTAACTGTTCTCAGCAATACAATGACCCAAGACAATTCCAAAGGACTCACACGATGACAAATGCTATCCACCTTCAGAAAAAGATCTGATGGAGTATGAATACAGATTAAAGTGTACTATTTTGCACTTTATTTTTTTCCATGATGGTTTTTTTTTTTTTGGTCTGTGTTTTCTTTCACAGCGTAATATGGAAATAATTTTTTGCATGATTGCACATGTGATAACCTATATCAAATTGCCTGTCTTCTTAAGGGAGGGAGGGAAGGGGGAGAAAGAGAGAATCTGGAACTCAAAGTTTAAAAAAAGGAATGTTAATTGTTTCTACATGAAATTGGAAAAAATGAAATATTTTTAGAAGTACAGTGGGAAGAAAAATAAAACTTACTTCTTTGGGTCATTGTAGGGGATCAAATGAAATAATATATGTAAAGCACTTTGTGAACCTTAAAGATCTATATAAATTTTAGCTATTAATGTAATATAATAAATAAATATGTATATTTATATATTATATGCAAATATAATATTAATATAAAAAATTATGACCATATTGGTTTAAAAAAATAACAACCCCAACAAGACTTACAGGTAGTGAGGGTTCTAGTGTAACTTCTCTAAATTCAAGAATCCAGACTGGCTCAGGGTCTTACAGGACTCTAACAGGGGTTGAGCAATCAAAGATGTTCACTAAGGGGTATAAGGAGGAAGATCCCTGTGGCTAAACAAAAGGTCTAATGGACCAGCTGCGACGAGATCTGGGTCCTAGGAAGCTGAAGATAGAAAATCTAAATCCTAGGACCATCCTCGTTTCCTTTGAACAGTTGGCTGTCATTTCTCTCCAAATCTTTTCTTTTCTAGGCTACACAGTTCTTTCAACTGATCCTTTTATGGCACGGTTTCAAGTTCCGTCAGCATCCTGGTCAGCCTCCTCTGGAGATGTACCATCTTGTCATCATCCTTCCCAAAATATGATAACCTAAAACTGAACATTGTATTCCAGATTTAGGTCTGCCCGGGGTGGAGCACAGCTGGATTGTTCTTCCTCATTCTGGACATTTTTCCTTTATTAATTCAGCCTTAGCTCCAGTTAGATTTTTTTTTCCCAGTCACACTTGACTCACATTGAATTTGAGCTCCACTAAAATAGGTCTTATCATGATGATAATGATGGCTAGCATTTATATACTACCTACTCAGTACTTTACAAATGTTGTCTCATTTAATTCTTATAAAAACTCGGGTGTGTGTGTGTGTGTGATTATTATGTCAAAACAAAAGGTATCATTTTTAAATGGGGCGGGTAGATGGCACAGGGGATAGAGCAGTGGACCTGGAGTTAGAAAAATCTGAGTTCAGATTTGGTATCAGACATTTCATAGCTGTGTGACCTTGGACAATTCACTTAACCTCTGTTTGCCTCAGTTTCCTCATCTGTAAAATTGGGATAATAATAGTGCCTGCCTAAAAGGCTTATCATGAGGATCATTCCCATTTTACACTTGAGGAAACTGAGGTGGAGAGTGTGACTTGTACAGGGTCACAGAGAAGAAATGCCTAAAGACAGATTTGAATTCCAGTCTTTTCAACTCCAGGCTCAGCACTCTGTCCCCTGCATCATCTAGCTATATTTCACACAAATTGTTGTCTGGTCATGGAGTACTTGATTCTTTTGAACCTTGATTTAGGAATTTACATTTATTTGAGGGTGGGGTTGATTAAGTCAATCAAGTTACTCCACCCTATTTAAAGTAGGTGATTAATATGTCCCATACTTTAGAAAAGGTGACAACAAGTCTCAAGCAGTCAGTCCAACCTTTTAGATCCAGTGTAAATAATCCTTGAATAAACTGGAATGATGTTGACTGAAACAGTATTCTGATTGGTTGAAGAAATTTAGTTATATTCTACATGTCTTCTATAAAATAGAAATCCAGATTTTTCAGAGATTCAGATTCCAAAGTATGATGAACTGGGAAAGAATGTTCCAACTAACTTCCCCTTAGAAGTCTCTAGGAGGGCAGCAAGGTGGTACAGTGGATAGAACATCAGTCCTGGCGTCAGAAGCTCCTGAGTTCAAATTTGACCTCAGACACGACACTTACTAGCTGGATGACCCCGAACCAGTCACTTAGCCCCAATTGCCTCCAAGAAAAACATCTCTATGGGTAGGGAGTGGGAGGTGGAGAGGGAACACTCAGTTTCCACCTTCATTTCCTCCCTCTGCTTCCAGCTCTTGACTAGAGGAGCACCTTGCGAACTTTGAAAATTCCAGAGGATCTCAGACTTCCCACTTTCCCCATGAGTGCCCTAACATTGTTCTCTTGGACTCCAGGAGCAGGCAGCAATGAGAAGTGTGGGTCCAAACTCAGAGTACTCCTAGGCACTTCATGGTTCTGGTACTGCAGCACCCTACTGGGCTTTCTCTTCCCATAATTCTTCATGTTGCAGACATGGTTTTTCACATAGTTTAGCGCACTAACCCTTCGTCTCCTGTGTTTTCTGACTCTCGACTTTCTAGGATTACATCAACTAGACTGGAGAGAAAACCAGTTCCCCTTCCCTCTTCACTTGATATTAGCCACTACATTTATTTCACTTCTGTGATTCACCTCAAGGTTTGGGATGCTAGTAATTGGTGAATTACTGCTTATAAAAGTGAGGCTAACGTTAGTTAAGCCTAGATTATAATTACTGTTTTCTTGCCCTTATTCTTATTTCTTAATGTCTATTGTAAATGCAAATTCAATTCTCATTCTGAGAGGCTCCTTTCCTAAATAGAAGAAACTTTTGTACTAATATGATGCATCGTAATAATTTTTGCTTGCATGTTGAGTTCATAGTTGTCTTTGAAACACAATCTCTTATAGTGAACTAGCATTTATATAATGCATAATGCTTTAAGTTTTGCAAAGCGCTTTATATGTACTGTTTCATTTTATCCTCACAACAGCCCTGGAAGGTTGGTGCTGTATATTATCATTTCATAGATGATGAAACTGAGGCAAATAGAGGTTAAGTGACTTGCTCAGGGTCACATAGCTACTTAATATCTGAGGTCTCCCCACAAGTTCGTCAAAAATGAAACAGATTTAAAAAATTTTTTTTCTACTAACTTTTGCCGAAGGTTTTTGCCAATCTCTCATCTCTACCCCAAGAGAGCAATAGTTTCTGCTAACATTGTTCCCAGGATACTTATTTATAACCAAGCTTGGCAGATTGTTCATCCCAAGATGACCACAACGTCTTAATGTCACTCATCATATAGTGTCCTTAGGTTAATTATGAGAACTAGTCTATCTTTGGTTTCTCTCAACCTAAAAGGAGCATATATCTGAGACAGCCGCCGGTCAGAGACCAATCAAGATTGCAGAAAGGAACGTGCAAGGGTAGGTCATGTGCTGTGGTCACGTAGTGCTCAGGAAAAACTGTCTACAAGTTCAGGCACCTGCCACTTGGAAAATTGGCTCTGATAAATCTTTAAGAATACTTGAAGAGCTGTGGAGACTTGCTCATAAGGACCGATGTCAGAAGCAGAGCTTTTATTTTACTACGTGTATAGGAGCAATTCAGCCTCCAATAGCATTACTTCTAGAAACCTTCGCATGATGACGTCTGTTTGAATCATTTTAGAAAGTGCTGAGGCATGATCAGAAGAAACTTTACAAGCCTTCATGGAAATACCCAAGTAGATGAAGAAAAGCAATTACATTCCAAGAACATACCATCCACCTGAGATTTGGATGCCTGTAATTCATCTCTTGGGGTATATAGTATGTGACAGTGGGGAGAGCATTGGGCTTGCTCATCTTCATGAGTTCAAATTCTGCCTCAGCACTTCCTAGCTGTGTGACCCTGGGCAAGTCATTTAACCCTGTTTGCCTCAGTAATTCATTTGTAAAATGACTTACCTGGAAAAGGAAATGTCAAATCGCTCCAGTACCCCTACTAAGAAAACCCCAAATGGGGTTACAAAAGTTAGATGTGACTGAAAAACAACTTAACAATTCATATGTGTGGTAACTCTTATCTTTTAATAAATCTCACTGGATTACACAAGAATTGTGTTGTTTTGCTTTCATAATAGTGGGAATTGTGTTTTTCACTTAGCTATTTAGAGAGCATTAGTTGCTAAATGTTCACCAATAGACAGGAGAGTCTGATCACCTCTTTAACCTTTGGAATTATCCCAATGAAACTAAAATATTCACTTATCTCATCTCCACCCCTTGCATTCCTCTAAAATAATTAAGAAAAACTACCTTATAAAGTGATTTCAACTGTGAGTATATAACATTTTCTACTTCTATTATTTGCTGATTATTAGTAGGAAGGATTTCTACTATAACTTTGATAATTTTCCACCAACTTTGGCAATTATATTTGACTTGAATTTTATTGTCTTTTAGTGTGACTTTTATTTACAAATCCCATTCATTTTCTATATTGTTCCTCTGGATCTGTTTTCTTCATTCTTAATAATTTCTTGTGAGCCTTCCCATATTTCTCTGAATATTTCATATTCATAATTTTTATGTTGTAGTAATATTTAAATTACATTCCCTAATCATCAGGTACCTGTATGGTATATAGTGTTTTGTTATTACAAATAAAGGTGCTAGGAATATTTTTGTATATATTAACTTACAAAAATTTTGAAAAACCAAAGAGATTTAAAAATTGAACAAAGACTACTGAACTGATAAAACAGCTTTTAAAAAAAGACTAAGAAATAAGTCAATCGACATGTATTTATTAAACACCATTATGTGCAAAATACTGGAGTAGTTGCTGAAGATACAAAGATATAAATGAAATAGCTCTTGTTCTCAAGGAGATTGTTCTGTTGGGAGAAATATGGCTCTCCCATATCTCTGCATATGTGCTATATATAAAAAATTCAGCAACCCACTAGCCAATGAAAGAGAGAGAAGAAAACCAAATACCAACATGAAAAAATGAAAGAGGGGGATTCAAATGAGTGGAAAAAAAATAAAGAAAATAATCAGAAACTACCTAACTACATGTCAACAAAACTGGAAATGTAAATGAAATGAATAAGCATCTACAGATATATAAATTATCAAAAAAAAATCAAGATTTATGAGGTTCTCAGATTCATAATGAGTCTGAGCACCTGAATCTCAGAAGAAGAAATTGAGGAAGCCATAAATTAACTCCTAAAAAAATGAAAAAAAAAAACTTCCAACACAGAAGGATCAAGCATTCGAAGAACAAGTCATACTTGAGCTACGTATATTGTTCCCAGAGAGAAAGAAGTCTCCCTACTAAACTCCTTTTATGACACAAAATATATCAATTAAAGAAGGAAAAAGTAGGTAAAGAAAACTATAGATCAATATGACTAGTGAATATAGATGCAAAAATATTTAATAAAATCTTATTTAAGATGTGAAAATATCCATTATCATAAATTGAATTTATATACAAAATGACAGCTTGGTTCAACATTGGGAAACCAATGAGCATAATTAATCACATTAATAGCAACACTAAGAATGAGTGCTCTTTTAGTTTAAAAACTCTGTAGAAGCATAGGTAGGAAAAGACCTTTCCCTAATATAACCAAAGCCATTTATCAAAAACATTATAATACAGATAATATGAAAGCTTTCCCAAAAGATCAAAGGTAAAACAAGGCTGCTCACTGTCTACCATAATTTGATATAGCATTAGAAATGCTGATTTTAGCAGTTAGGCAAGAAAAAGAAATAAAATAAGCATAATAAAAAAGCAAGTAAATATATCTCTAATTTTGTATTTAGGAATATATAAATATGGATATATAGATATAGAAAAGAAATGTCTTTGTATCTCTAGTACATGTCTACTCTAGTGCCTCGCACATAGTAGGTACTAAATACATTTTTGCTAATTTTTAAAAACTAAAACCCAGTCATTTTATCAGTTTAATAGTCTTTTAATCTCAATTTTATTAATCTTTCTAAGCACAGTGACTGGCTTAAAGTATATGCCTAATAAATACTTAACTAGAAATGCTAGAGAATAAGAATATTAATCAAATCAAAAACTAGCTTTAATAAAGTAAAGTGAGGCAATATTAGCATTGTAGATAAAAAGCCTCTGTTGAATACTACTTGTGACCACCAGCAAATCATGGAATTCTTTAGTGCTCTATGTATGTCTCTAGACTATATTGGCAAATGAGTTGTCTATCTGAATAGATTTTCCTGTGCTAGAGTTTCCAACAGGGATAAAATCACAGATCTAGACAAAATAAATCCATAAAAATCTCAGTATTTCTGCATAATTACTACCTAAATATGCGTTTCTTTTTCAAAAAAAATTTAAATTTGATTTTATTAGTTTGAAGTGGGGGTAAGCTTTCTTTCTTTTATCTGTTAAATAGCACTAACTTCATGGAGATTGATATCCAACAGAGTCCAAACAGTAGAGGATGGTGAGATTTTTCCAAATGTTCACTGATGTCATTGTGCTGATTGCATCAAGCCACAGGACATTTCAGAACCTTCTAAAGTAGATTCCCCTTGTTTTTTTAACCTAACCGGTGAATTCACAGGAATATAGAACTCTTGATGAGAAAACTCCCTCTACCAATACAGATTTCTGTTCTATTTTGCAACAAACAGACTTGGAAAGTCGTCTAGAGCAATGTGAAGGGAAGAAAGGAAAAAAAATATTTATGAAGTGACTACTGTGTGTCAGGCAACTCGGTAGTGCAGTGGATAGAGGGCTGGGACAGGAAGACCTTAGTTCCAATCTAGACACAGCTTAACTCCATTTTGTTTACCTCAATTTCTTCATAAAATGAGCTGGAAAAAGAAATGGTAAACCAGTATCTTAGCCAAGAAAACTCTAAATAGGGTCATGAAGAATCTGATACAATTGAAAATGACTCAACAATAAGATCCCTGTTCTTATATGCCTATTATTTAGAAGTGATTGGTCAATCACTATAATTCTATGAGCACATATATTGCCTCACACTGAATGACCCATCGTGGTGTGTAAAAATGATCATGATATTATAGTACTTAAATTGGAGTTCATCCTTGGTATGCCCCAAACAGTAGCATATGAATCAGGTCAACACACCAAGTTCATGGTGGCACAGTAGATAGTACACTGCACATGAAGTCAGGAAGATTCTTTCAAATCCTGCTCCAGAAAACTTACTAGCTCTGTGACCCTGGGCAAGTCATAACCTCTATCTGCCTTAGTTTCCTCAACTATAAAATAGGGATTATATTAGCACATTCCTTCCAGATTGTTGCGAGAATCTAAGAAAATATTTGTAAAGCACTTCGCATGCAGTTTAGTACATAATAGGAACTTAATAAATGCTTATTCTCTTCCCAGATAGCTTAAATAAGTCAAGTGGTTCAAAGACTGTTTAATATTAATGACTTTTAATATTTGACTTTTGTTTTAGGTCTTTGAATTTGCAATCCCCCTTGGAACCTCTCTTTCCTGGTTTCTGTGCTATAACTTCAGCATGTTCAGGAGGATTCATTTGAAGAAATTTCCCAGATTAGACCCTTAGCAATGAGAGTCACCTAGAATTTAATAAGCACCTACTACATTCCAGGCACTGTGCTAAGCTTTGGGGAGAGAAAGGAAACAGAACAAAACAAAAAACTCTAAACAAAAAACTCAGCCTCTACGCTAAAACAGCTCCCTGTCTAATGGGAGAGAAAGCATGCAAACAACTATATATATTTAAGATATACTGTCTGGTCTGCAGGATAAATTGGAGATACACCACAAAGGGAAGGCACTAAGATTAAGAAATGGGAAAGGCTTATTATAGAAAGTTGGCATTTATCTGGGACTTGAAGGGAGCCAGAAAAAAGAAGAGATAGAGATAAAGGAGAGGGTTCTAGGTGTGGAGCACAGCTAATGAAAATGTTCAGAATTAAGAGATGGACTCTCATGTGCAAGGAATAGCAAGGAGGCCACTGTCACTACTTCACAGAGGATGTGGAGAGGAACAAGATATAAGAAGACTGGAAAGTTGGAACGGGCCAGATTTTGAAGCACTTAGCCAAACAGAAGACTTTGTATTTGATACTAGAGGCAATAGGAAGTCGCTGGATTTTACTGAGTGGAGTGGGAGGAGGGGAAGGTGTGACATGATCAGATTTGTGCTTTAGGGAGATCAGTCTGACAGTTGAGTGGAGGATGGACTGGAATGAGGAAAATCTGAGGCTGGGAGACTAACCAGCAGGTTATTATTGCAATAATCCAGGTGTGAAGAGATGAAGGTAGTTTCAGGGTCTTGATTGGATATGGGGAGTGAGAGATAGTGAAGAATGTGAGTGGGAATCTGTGTGGAGTGATGGTGGTGGAATGATGCCATAGCACCCCTCCATCACAACATGCATGCAGATGCTAGAGCAGAGCATAGAGCTCAACCAGGAGATGTCCACATGTTAAGAGAGAGAGAGTCCTGAAGAGGTGGGGAAGCCACCAAGGGCCAATCTACCAAGGAGAACCAACCAATCTCTACAACTCTTTCTTCAATAAGCCCATTACTACTCTTTTAATGAGTCATTCCATTAATTAATCAGGTCTGCAGATATTTGGACATCATGGGAGATGGAAAAGCCAGAGAATTCTATATTCAGTTGAATGGGCTCTAATGAGAACACAAGATGTAAACCATGGTCTGAAAAGATGATAGATCGGTGAGAGACAACATGGTATAATGGATAGTCCAATAGATCTGGATTCAGGAATACCAAGGTTTCAAACCCTCCTCTGATACTTACTAGCTCTATGACTTGGGGCAAATCCTTATCCTCTCCATGACTCAATTTTTTCATCTATAAAGTGAGGGGTTGGACTCAATAGTCTCTACAATCCCTTCTAAATGTACAATCCTGTGAATGAGATGGGGAAATTCAGTGAATGCCAAAGTTGGAAGAGACCTTAAGTACTGAGTCTGCAACCCTTGTTTGACAGGGTTGTGACCTGCCCAGGGTTGCACAGCTAGTGAATGTCTAAGCTTTAATTCTGGGTTTTCCTGAGTTCAAGTCTAGCCTTCTATCCAATTTGCCATGGTGCCTTTCATAAACTTTTAGAGCTCAGGGAAGGAGATTATGGGAGCATTGGTTGTGTGCTCTGGAGGATGGGACACACTCTAGGGCAAGTGGGTAGAGAATTCCATATTAAGAACCCATTAGTCAACTGGCTGCTAGTGATTTTTATTTTTAGGCAAACAAACCAGGACAAACACACAAGCAAACCAAAAGAGAAATAATATTATTATTAATAAAATAATTAAGCAAAACAGCAAACAAGAAGCATTGTGATTGACTATATATGCCATCATGCCCTTTTGTAATTTGTAGTATAGAGTCCATGGGTTTTCTTCTCTCTACAAGAAGACCTTTCCACTGATGCTAGGGGCAGAATGGTAGATACTGCGCCATGCTTTCCAGATACTCAGATGCAATATTTACATGAGCCATGGGGTGGTGCTCAAGTTTTAAATTTTAAATTCCAGTTCTTTCCATCTGCACTGGTGGGACCAGACCCTGTGGGCCTCATCTTACTTCTTTAGTACTTTAGAAATCAGTCTAGTTTCTGTCATCTCATTTGCTCTAAGAAGGAAAATATGAAGATTATCATAACTTACATAGCTTACCTGCCCCAATCACCATTAAGATTCTAATATCCTTCCTAGCTTCTTTTGTCATATTCAATTCTTTGTGACTCCATTTGGGGTTTCCTTGGGAGAGATACTGGAGTGGTTTGCCATTTCCTTCTCCAGTTCATTTTATGGATGAAGAAACTAAGGCAAACAGTGACTTGCCCAGGTAGTAGGTGTCTGAGTCTGGATTTGAACTCAGGAAGATGAGGCTTCCTGATTCCAGGACTGGCACTCTATCTGTCACTTCTAGGAATGCACAAAGAATTCAATACTCACGTTGTTATTAGAGTACTTTTATTTAATGGCGTCAAAATTGAAAGACACAACATCAAAATTCCTAAGCAACTGAGCCCAGCTATTCCTACGGAGGTCTGAAATCTCAGCTTTCAGTGGCAGCAACTAGAAATCTGAATCATTTGACACTATACTTTTTCTAAAGAAACAGATTCATCCAGAACCCCTTTGCAAAGGAGGGCTGTTAAACATTTCCTTTAAATTGAAGTCCCAAAAAGGGGGAAAGGAGCTACCATTATAAGTAGCAGCTCTATCTCAATTCTAGTTATTACATCATTTGTTTCCTGGTTAATCACCCAATGAAACCTAGAGTCTGAAAGTGCCTATAATATCTCTCTAATGGCTCTAATCCCCTAAAACTCAAACTGCAAGGTCCCTAGTTGCCTGCGCTGTGTCTCAGGCAAGTTTCCTACATCTCTTACCTTGATTTCTTCCGTTCTGTTGGTATGCGACTCCTTTGGGCCTCATTGGACATGATTCTACTAATACACATGGGGCATCTAGGTGGTGCAGTGGATAGAGCACCAGTGCAGGAGTCAGGAGGACCTGAGTCCAAATCTCACCTCAGACACTGGACACTCACAGTTGTGTGACCTTGGACAAGTCACTTAACCCCAACTGCCTCATCCTGGGTCATCTCCAGTCATCCTGATGAATATCTGGTCACTGGATTCAGATGGCTCTGGAGGAGAAGTGAGGCTGGTGACGTTGCACAGCCCTCCCTCACTCAAAACAAAGTCAAGTGCAAGTCATGTCGTTATTTCTCTGATGGCATGGTCTTATTTGGCAACGAAGGACAAATACACACACACACTAGTACACATACTTCCAGGTTTGACCCCATAGAAACCCAGTACAGTGTATTTAACTGGTGGAATTACTTTTACACCATACCATACAGATTTCATAGATCCAAAGTTGAAAGGAACTCTGAGACCAGCAAGTCCCACACACTCATTTTACAAATGAGATGAAGGGAGATGAAGTCACTTGCCCAAAGTCATAGTGAATTTCAGAGATGAAATTTGAATCCAGGTCTTTTGACATTAGTCAACGTTCTTTCCACTGTATCACTGCCACCAAATTACATATCATTATGGCATATTGGGCATGCTTCCCATAAAGCAAGAGCCTATTTTTAAATGTCCCAATATAGCAGACATCGAATTTTTTTTTGGCAGCTCCATTTATGTAAATCCCCTGAAGCTATTCAAACCATAATTTTCTAATCCTTTTGGCACCCTGAGGATCAGAATAATGCAGAGAAAAGAAAATTTTGAGAAAAACAACACTGTTTCAAATAGTAACTCTTTGATGGTCAGGCTACTTCCCAGTAAACATCAGTAGAGAGACATTAGGCTTTTTTCGCTTAGCAATCCTATAAATAGCCTCAAATGAGGCAAGCAATCCTTCCAACATCACAGTCATGATTTTTTTTGAAAAAATAAAGTCTTTTTTCTTATTAAAAATATTTAATTTTTTTCTGGAAAGAAAATTTCTAATACTACTTGTTGCAAAAGAGAATCCAAGAAACTCCGAAGAAACCATGGATTAATAGCAAAAGAAGATCCAGAATTGTTCAAAAGAGAAATAAAGTTTTGAAAAGAAGAAATTAGGAATTTCTTTGGAAATAGACATTTGTTTCAAAGATTTTTTTTTTCCATTTGGCCATTTCCCTTTTTATCCTATAGAAAGCATTAATGTTGTCTTTGTAGAATCTTTCATGTTTCAGGTAATCAAAGTTATCTGTTTTATCTTTGGTAATTACTTCTATCTCTTATTTGGTTTGGAATACATCTTTACCCATAGCTTTAAGAGCTACATGATCTTTCAGTGTTAATCAGAGAGTTAAAGATCTTCTCCACCCATTAATGAGCCTGTCCATTTAAGGAAGCTTGACTGGGGAAGTCACACCTTTTGTTAATTTTCTAATAAGGCACTGGTTCTCAAGGGTTATGATGCCCTCTGGCTCTCAAAAGTGTATAAATACTCTAAGGTGAGGTTTTACTTCAGGACTTACTCATTGGAAGTGTTTGCCCAGAGGAGTCATTGGGCAACTGCTAAGGAGCCCCTAGCTTTGAAAACCCAGATGTTTGGTGCTTCTCTCTCTGGTAACTATGCATGTATGTGATGGGCAGGCAGTTGTTTCTGTCTGTTGATCTGTGATATATGTATTGCTTGTGTCAGACACTTGGAAGCCCTGTCTATTGGTTATTATTTCTTTGCATTTTTTCTGAGGTTTAGGGTGCTGAATTTCCCCCTGAATTAAGTGAATGAAATATGTACTTGATTAAAGTGATTGTTGACCCCTCAAAAGTTACCTTTCCTTTTAGAAAAGCAGATCTAAGAACCTGTACAACAGGCCTTCCTGCATATGTTGGAGTCCTTGCTGATACAGACCTGTTTCTCTTCTAATTTTTATATAGTTTGGTTTTTTACATTAAGGTAATATGTCCATTCTATCTATCTATCTATCTATCTATCTATCTATCTATCTATCTATCTATCTATCATCTATCATCTATCTATCGGTAGCACCAATGCAATATTCATAGTGCCTACAGCAGCTATGAATATACTGGCACAATTCTGAATTGAAAAATATAATAGGGGAGGAGCCAAGATGGTGGAGTAGAAAGATACACGTATGCTAGCTCCTAACCCACAGCCCATAAAATACCTGTAAAGAAGAACTCCCAACAAATTCTGGAGCAACAGAAGCCCCAGAACAACGGAGTGGAGGAGATTTGTGTTCCAGAGAGACCTGAAAAACCAACACCAAAGGTCCATCACACACCGGACCTGGAGCAGAGCCCAGCCCTGCCTTGGTGCCAAAGGTCAGTGAGAGAGTCTTTTTGGCTGGCCAAGAGGGGAGTGGGATGTCCTCATGACTCA
Source organism: Bettongia penicillata ogilbyi (assembly GCA_023548195.1). Taxonomy (NCBI): domain Eukaryota; kingdom Metazoa; phylum Chordata; class Mammalia; order Diprotodontia; family Potoroidae; genus Bettongia; species Bettongia penicillata. Next base: position 2,018,813 of record JAJHZJ010000205.1, on the reverse strand, counting down.
GGCCCCCTCAGAGGGCAGCAGTGGAGGAAGCAGAGGACAGGGGCTCCCAAAGCACCCAGGAGCTCAGATCCATTGTTGAAGGTCTCCACATAAACCCCCTGAGGGAACTGAGCCCCATGTGGTGCCCTGCCCCCACCCAAGCAGCGGAAGTTAATCTCACACTGAATAGCATCCCCACCCCACTGAAGCCCTAAGGCTGGGAAGCAGCATTTGAATCTCAACCCCCAAACATTGGCTGGGTGGATCTGGAGGAGAGATAGGTGTGGAGAGAAAACTCAGAAGTCTAGTAACCAGCTGCAAAAATGCCCAGAAAAGGAGGGAAAAAATAAGACCATAGAAGGGTACTTTCTTGGTGAACAGATATTTCCTGCCATTCTTTCAGGAGGAAGAACAATGCTTACCATCAGGGAAAGACATGGAAATCAAGACTTCTGTATCCCAAACATCCAAAATAAATATTCAATGGCCTCAGGCCATGGAAGAGCTCAAAAAGGATTTTGAAAAGCAAGTTAGACAGGTGGAGGAAAAACTGGGAAGAGAAATGAGGGAGATGCAAGAAAAGCATGAAAAGCAGGTCAACACCTTGCTAAAGGAGACCCAAAAAAATGTTGAAGAAAATAACACCTTGAAAAATAGGCTAACTCAATTGGCAAAAGAGGTTCAAAAAGCCAATGGGGAGAAGAATGCTTTAAAAAGCAGAATTAGGCCAAATGGAAAAGGAGGTTCAAAAGCTCAATGAAGAAAATAATTCTTGAAAAATATAATAGACCCTCCACATGGAAGACATAACCAAAACATTTTATTTAAACACCAGAAAGCCAGATCCATCATAGCAACAAAGAAATCTATACACAATAACAATGCAGGGGGCACCACCATTCCCAAGGCCTTCCCCCACTAGGGCCTTCCAACAAATGAACACTCACAGCTCACTGCCTGCTTCCTCTCTTTTTCTCAGCTCTAACTACTGTGACTAAATTCCTCTCAACTCTACTCCACCTCTGCCTCTTTCTACTCCACCCATTCAGCAAGCTTCCCCCACCACATACTCCTGTGAGTCAGGTTTCCATGTGATTCAAGCAGGTCAGATAGGCCTATTAATGTATGGGAAAGATCTTCCCATTATGCAGAGAAAAAAGTACACTTAAATACACTATATTTCCTCCAACTACCCTAATATTGAGAAAGGTTTTATGAGTTACAAATACCATCTTTCCATATAGGAATGTAACCAGTTCAACTTTAGTAAGTTCCTTATGATTTCTCTTTCCTGTTTACCTTTTCATGCTTCTCTTGATTCTTGCGTTTGAGTCAAATTTTCTATTCAGCTCTGGTCTTTTCATCAAGAATGCTTAAAAGTCCCCTATTTCACTGAATATCCATTTTTTCCCTTGAAGTATTACACTCAGTTTTTCTAGGTAGATGATTCTTGGTTTTAATCCTAGCTCCTCTGACATCCAGAATATCATATTCCAAGCCCTGTAATCTCAATGTAGAAGTTGCTAGATCTTGTGTTATCTTGATTGTATTTCCACAATACTTAAATTGTTTCTTTCTGGTTGCTTGCAATATTTTCTCCCTGACCTGGGAATTCTGGAATTTAGCTACATTATTCCTTTGAGTTTTCCTTTTGGTATCTCTTTCAGGAGGTGATTGGTAGATTCTTTCAATTTCTATTTTACCATGTGGTTCTAAAATATCAGGGCAGTTTTCCTTGATAACTTCCTGAAAGATGTTAGTCCAAAAATTTTTATATTATCTTTCCTGGATGTATTTTCAAGGTCAATTGTTTTTTCAATGAGATATTTCACATTGTCTTCTATTTTTTCATTTTTTTGGTTTTGTTTTATAATTTCTTGACTTTTCATCAAGTCATTAGTTTCCATTTGCTACATTCTAATTTTGAATTATTTTCTTCAGTTAGCCTTAGAATCTCCTTTTCCTTTTGGCTAATTCTGCTTTTTTAAGGCATTCTTTTCTTCCTTGGCTTTTTGGACCTCTTTTTCCCTTTGAGTTACTCTGTTTTTTAAGATATTGCTTTTTTGGGTCTCCTTTAGCAAGCTATGGACTAATTTTTCATGATTTTCTTGCATCAGTTTCATTTCTCTTCTCAATTTTTCCTCTCCTCTTACTTTATTTTCAAAATTCTTTTTGAGCTCTTCCATGACCTGTGATCAATTCATATTTTTCTTGGAGGCTTTTGATGTGGGAGCATTGACTTTGTTGTCTTCTTCTGGTTGTATGTTTTAATTTTCTTTGTCACCAAAGTAATATTCTATAGACGAGTTTTTTTGGACCATTTGCTCATCTTCCCAGCCAAATACTTGACTTTTTAACTCTTTGTCATGGTAGGACTCTGCTTCCAGTGGGGTGGGGGTGAAGTGGTGGGTGGGTGTACTGTCCTAGGCTTCAAGGATTTTGTATCAGCCACTCAATCTCCCATCATCTGTGGGCCCCGAACTCTGGAAACTGCTGTTCCTGCTGCTGTTCCTGCTGCTGTTGCTGCTGCTGCCGCTGCCACTACCACCACCTCCTGACTATTCTCTTTCTAACTTTATTGGTTTTAAGTAGAACCATTCAAACCACATTGCTTCATTTTGAACATCATCTTTTATATTAATCATGCATAGTTTCAATTATATTAATTAGCTTCAGATAACTTAAATGTTTCTCCTATCAAGTGGGAATTTTTATACAAAGCAATCCTATAAACAGTCTTCCATAAGGTAAGCAATCCTTCTAGTCACAGAAATGATTTTTCAAATAGTCTTTTTTTTTATTAAAAATATGTAATTTTCTCTGGAAAAAAATTTTGTCTTGCCAATATGTCATTGTATATAGACTTTCAAGAAGTTTCATTTGTTAGATTATATGATTTCTGCAGCCTAAGCATTTCATTACTCTTCTCTTTGAAGATCTCCAAGTATGTACTACTTGCAATAATACAGGAGTTATTTTCCCCTCTGGAGCAATGTATAGAGCCCTAGGCATGGAGTCAGGAAGATTTGAGTTCAAATCCAGCCTCAGACACAATAGCTATGTGATTCTGGGCACATTGCTTAAACTCCATTTACCTCAGTTTCCTCATCTGTACAATGGTGATAATAATAGCACCTGACTCCCAGGGTTATTGTGAGGATTAAATCAGATAATGATTTTAAAGCACAGTGCCAGACACACAGTAAGCATTATGTAAATTTTAGCTAATATGATGATGATAGTGAATATTTGTTGTTGGTATTTACCATACTTTTAAAAAATCCTGTTTCTACTTCCCACTGTCACCTCAAATACAAATTTCTCAAACCAAACTCTTCTTCTTCCCTTTGCCTTCTAAGCTGGTTTTCATATATTTGACTTAATAGTCTCCAGC